>JARLTB010000020.1:18475000-18681846 GCA_030141615.1 Unio pictorum | reverse complement strand
CAGAGATGAGTTAAACCCGATGAATTGCATTGTGCTATGCATTCTCATGATTTAATCTATTTTAAAGTCGTAGACGAACAAGAATGAACTTGTAAATATCATACAACATCATATATTCGAAGTTGTTTTCGAAGAAAAACTTAAATTCCTCATACCAATAGCTGCATCCAGTATAACTACATAATATTTAATTGTACGCTTCTCCTTACCGATGACTGACCGAGGTAATCAACAGATTAGAGTCGCTGTGATTGACCATCCCGTCCTGCAGCGGTTTTAAAAAAATAGAACTTTTCCATAACCGGTCCATAAACATCAGAAATGCGTATCCTTCTGATTAAAACAATATCTCCAAGTTACTAGTCATGTGTTTTAATTATTTTTCTCACATAGGAAACGCACGTGTGTGTGTGTGTGTGATTTTTTTATTTTGAATGTAGCCTTAAGTATTTTTTTTCAGTAATGTCACTACACTATAAGTGGTATGGCAGTTTGTAGTGATGTCTAGGACTGGGGCATCATGCCGCAGACATGTAGCATGATGTCCCACTCATACACATTATCCTGACACCAGGCCAACCAAGCCGAACATTACTAACACTAACCTGTTAATGCTAAGCACCTAGTGAGGTATATGTGAGCACCATTTTTATGGGTCTTTGATATGACTTGGACGGTGTTCTAAACCACGCCGATCTCTATCCTAGGTGGACGCCCTAACCATTAGGCCACATGAGAGGGACATGGTAAACGAAAGTCATAAACAAACAAAACAATAGATACATAACTTGCAATTCTCTGCAAAATAACAGGAATTGAAATGTACCTATCATCTAAAATGGATCTTTAAATATATCAATGAGACAAACATGTATACAAATATTGCAGGATACCGTCAGGCATTAAATCAGAGCGTATATTTTCTTCAACCGTTTCAAACAGGGATCTTGGTCGCCTAAGACAAGGAGGAACAAATTGCAACCAACCGGGACGGTTGTTAAATGCATCACTCTAGTTAAGGGAAAGTAACCAACCCCCATCTTCCTATTTTTAAAGTATTCCATTCCTAAGAGGACGTGAAGAATACCTCACCCCACCCCACCCCAATAAAAAGTAATGTTATGCCTCCTGTTACGTGCTTAGGCTCGAATAAACAGTAACATAGAAAGAGTGAAAATAACAAGCTTGTAAAAACTTCATAAACAATTTATTGAGCACAAATATTTTCCAGAAAAGAAAAATAAACTTACGGTTTTTAGAATCAATTCCAAAATTAATCCAAAAATAATTCAAAATATAATCCACTAGTGAAATTGCAAAAGTCCTGGTAATAAAATGTCTTAATAATTCCCAGTTCGAATCTTGGTGAAGCATCCAAGATGGAAGACGATGTTACGTGATGAAGTCAGTTCTGGTCTTATGAAATTCAATGAGCACAATTATTTTCCAGATAAATAACAAAAAAAATCCTATTGATCCAAAAGAATTGAAATAATTTCCAGTAATTTAAAATAACTCAAAACAATGCAACTTAATATTCTGACAGCCCAACTTCTACTAAATAGTTCGCTCCAAAACATAATTTATATACCTGTTTTTACGTAAACAAGGAAGGGGTCACATGATCTTCTAGAATCTTTAGAACAAATTTACGTTCAAAAAATCTCGTGCACACCGTATGACCCAACTTAAAATAGAAAGATGTTTACAACAAAGCTCCATAATGTCCTTGGAATCAACCAATCATTTTTAAAGCTTGTTTACAACTCTGAAGCCATGTCAGATATGAGGTCAACATCTGGTGTTTATTCGTAGAGTACATGTCATCCCACTTTCTACAAAAAAATCTCCCAATGAATGAATCTTAAACTTAAAATGTCAAATTTGAATCTGACAAACAAACAAATAATTAAAACAAAAATAAATGACTTAAATCAAATATACGTAACAATCCAAGTAAATGAAATATTTTGAACTCCTATCAATATAACTTGGAAAATACGCACAAATTTACAATCATTAAATAGCAACAGCAGCAGTAATAACCAGAGGAACACTTTCTAATGGTTCAGCATTCACAGAAAATAATGTACTCGATTTTAATTGGAGCTAACCAGGAGTGAACAAGACATGATGTAAGGATTGAGGAACTACAGAAAATAAGCTAATGAGTTTAATGAACACAGAATCAAGTCACTTGATTACATAAAAACAATGCTAAATGAACAAGGTTAGGTTTACTCAATACCACAGCATAGTGTATCTCAATGAACCTTGTTGTCTCTGTCACCAATCCTGACGTTAATTTAGGAAAGTCTAGGAATTTAAATATTTTCCAGCCTTTGATAGATAACTTTATGGGTATGTTGTTATTTCACTTCTAATAGACATTAGTGTAGACACTAGTGTTTACGTTGGCAATATATATTTTTAAATGCTTTTAGACGCCCTAAATATTTTATTACACCTTATATATATATATATATATATATATATATATATATATATATATATATATATATATATATATATATATATATATATATATATATATATATATATATATATATATATATATATATATTGTGACCCAATTATTTTATACAAATTACGAACATTATATAAAATCATATACCAGAAGTTAGAGAAAATATAAATATTGATAACATTATCTTAATACATTTGCGTTTTTGTCTGCTACGTGAGTTTAAAAATATGTAACTCGTTCTGAACACAAAAAAAAAAACATATTGTATACTCCAACATCATTCATCTCATCTTTAAATATTCTAACAACTTCCTTGATAATTATTGTGTTACATTTTTGTCGTGGCTTGTGAAGTGAAACGGAATATTTTCTTACACATTATAATAGAGGTTGTCTGTTTCAACACTAATGCGGTGAATCTGTATCGGTCATTTTTAGCTACATTTGTCACAATATCAGTTTTTCACCTTCTTGAAATAAAATCACACATCAGCAACTTCTACCATGATAAAAGCCACCGTAAATTGGTTTGACAAATTTGTTTGCCATCATAAATTTGTTTGACTAATTTTCTTTTCTTCTTCCTTTAACTGATTAACACAAAACTGTCATCAATTGTTTTTGTTTTTCTTAAGTTTTCTTCTGAAGTTTTCAATAGTTCTATTAATGATTTGTTTTACTTTTCAAATATTTTTTAATGTATATCTTTTTTCAAAAGACAGTTAAGATATAGTTTAATGACCTACATTCGAACTTGTTTATTTTATTATTTTCATGTTGTTCGTTAAATATCTGTTATTTTTAGTGTATTATGTCAACCAAGACTATTAATGTAACACGCATCTAAAGTCTTCAAAAAAATGTTTTTCATAACATCAGTTACATATTGGTAAATTTGCGGTAAACTTCCAGATCCGATTAGATTTGAACATGTTTTCTTGGTTGGTAGTAGGAAAGTTTCATTTAGTGTTTTTCATGAATATTCGCAGAAATAAATTTATTTTCCAAACGTATTTCGAGAACTCGTTCACTTCGTCATCTGGTTCAATTTCCTCGGAATTTATTGTTTATATTTGTTCTGCTAATGTCTTTACTCTTGTTACTAAATTGTTCTATCAACTAACCCATGAAACAATAACTATCTAAATATCTCTTTGTCCTATGTTTAAAAACGTCATTGCCGTCATTTTCAAACCTACAAAAAATAAATAGTATGAGAAATATGCTTCTCGTCATTACTCTGCATAATTCATGCTTCTCAATTTTGCTCATTAATATGGCTGTGATAATTAGATTATAACCAGATGAGATAAATTGTACACAAAGAATTTATTTTTCATAATTATAAGTTAAATTAAGCTTAGATATTGATAATCTATATACTTTCCAGTTAACAGTATCGTGCTCTTTTATTGCATGCTAGCCAACGGTAGAGCAAGCTTCGTTAGTGGTTTCTTCGTTAATTCATCAAGGTGAAGGTCGTGGACCTGAATAAGTGAAAAAGACGTCTAATTAAAAATAGTTTTTGTCATCCTCTGTGTCTGTGTGTGTGTGTGTGTTGTGTGTGTGTGTGTGTGTGTGTGTGTGTGTGTGTGTGTGAGAGAGAGAGAGAGAGAGAGAGAGAGAGAGAGAGAGAGAGAGAGAGAGAAAATAGTGATAATAATTTTCGCAGCATTTCTTTGTTTTATATATAAACAGCTTTCTGAAAATTAATTTATTGTTAAATGCCTTTTATACATTATCTTCTGTTTAGGCTCGTACACTTTGTGCGTTGATTTAATGAAACTCCCGATTATAATTGCTCGCTTTTATTATTGTCAATGACCAACGTTTAGTTGAGATCTTGTAGTCCTTATTACTATTCTGTTATACTGGTTTAATGGTTCAATATGAGTTTTTAAAAATTAGTATTATATAGCAAACACAACCATTAACTGATTTAAATACTTTTGACATTTAACGAAATCACACTATTACATCATTATGATTGTTCTTCTGTTTGATCACATAACTCTTGGTGTTTTCTAATTTTAAATTCAAAATTAGGCACTTTTCTGCGTCATTTTTCTGCTTAGTTTTGTTTGCTTGAGAAAAGACCAATTTTTTTCATCTATTTGCTGGAAGAAATATTATTGTCTCATTTAAATATAAAAATTATTATTGTCTCATATAAATATGAGTGAAAGATTTTCACTGAATGTCTTTCTCGTTCCTTTATGCTAACCGGTTTCATATGTTTGTCCACTGGCTTATAGACATTGACAGATATATTACATTCATTTGCTAATGTTTCATCATTATATATTTATTCGATATTTAGTAAATCAATGTTAATATTATCCAGGTTATATTCGTGTGGCCTATAAGGACGATACATATATGGATTGAAAAACAATTCTATTAAAAAGGAAAACTATTTTATTAACTAATGTGTAAATTAAACAAAGTTTACGTTTATTTAATCTGTTCAATTAATATATAAATTTTCTCCTGTTGGCATAAATGTATCCGATGTAAAGTCATATATATATATATATATATATATATATATATATATATATATATATATATATATATATATATATATATATATATATATATATATATATTGAACATGCTTAATAATTCGTGCATGAAACAGTTCTTCAACTTTAAATTTTATTTTATTTTAGTTACTTTTTTTGTTGTTTCTTTTATACCAATCAACATAATGAGTTTGATGTATTCCATTGAACTTTCCTTCTTTCGATTAAAATGTAGGTAAACCTGTTGTTATTGTTTTTAGTTATAAAATTATAACATATACTTGTTTAATGATTAAGCAATAATCATCTTTAATAGCTTTTGGTTGCAAGTTTTGTTTCGTTGTATTATCTGACTTTCTAATCTTCTCCAGCATAATCTTTTCCAAATGATTCATGAACCTGGGTTATAAAATTCTCTTCCTACATTAAACTGTACTTGTTTCTGGATTTCTCTTAAAATGCCTCAATAAAAGCACAGTTTAAATCCTCTTCCGTTTCTATTGCTACTTTCTTGTCACATGTATATTTTAAGACATATAACACTGTCTAAATATATTTTAATTATAGTTGAATTTTAAACAGCTCTGACGTTAACAGTGTTTGAATAAAACTGATCTGTGGTACTATTTCTACATTTGGATAGGGTTTTTTTTTGGTCTGCTTTGGATATTAAGCAAGTAGGTTGCTTTATAAGCCAATCTTTTAGTTCAGATTATTGTATTTGACTTTTCAATTGACTACTTTTATCCAATTTAATCTGAAACCACAGTTGATTAATATTCGTGAAAGCATCTTAATATTGGTCCTCCAAAAATTACCATTATATTTTTGTATCAATGATACATAGTCTGACAATATTTGTATCAATGATACATAGTCTGACAATATTTGTAAATGATACATAGTCTGACAATATTTGTAAATGATACATAGTCTGACATTATTTGTAAATGATACATAGTCTGACATTATTTGTAAATGATACATAGTCTGACATTATTTGTAAATGATACATAGTCTGACATTATTTGTAAATGATACATAGTCTGACATTATTTGTAAATGATACATAGTCTGACATTATTTGTAAATAATTATCACAGCTTCATATTTTAATAAACAGAATTCTAAAAAATTTCCTACACTAAATACATGTATTTGCCATAGCAAGTGAAAAAATACCTATTTGTGAAATCCACAACTTTCAAGAGAATTATTTACCTGGATATTCTGGAATTAATAAATCAGTGTTACTGGAAAGCAATTTGTCGATTCACGATGGCTCTTTTACTTTATGTTTTCAGTGCTTGTTAGTTTTGGGTGGGTAATGGTTTTCCAAACAATTCTGAATGTCAGCTTTTTTATTGAGCTTCAGCAGTCCAGGTTTGTTCATAAAGTATCAGTCTCTTTGACATTTCCATTAAATATTTAAAACAAGTAAAGATCAGTGGATTCGATATTTTGTTAAGTTTTGAAAACAAGCGAAGATCAGTGGGTCAAATGTTTTTATAAATTTGAAGACAAGCGAAGCTCAGTGGGTCATGTTTGTTTGCTTTTATCGTTGAATTTTGAAAGCATGTTCCTCTGATCTTTACAAAACACTTTAAGACTAAGGTATTATTTTTGTCATTTTGATATTTTTTTGGTAGGAAGAGGCTACCCATAGTTTTTTCATCAGATTTAATTATTAAAAGCCTGATCTTAGCACTTTTAAGGTCAGTGGCCTTTAGAAAGGTCACAGTTTCGGCTTTTGATAGAAACTTGTAAGCCAGAGGTCTGGAGTTTTCAATGAATAAAAATTTGAGATGTGCAGTCCAGAAATGCACTTGTATAAAAAAATGCGAAGAATATAACAAAGAGCAACCTTGGGTCAGTATATAAAAGTGAAAGGCAGGACTAATGACTATATTGGTTTGAAAATATGAGTGGTCAAGAAATGTACTCGCATAATTTGATCAAAGTTTCAAAGTTGAGAAAAATTATTGATCTAATAAACTGGTTCTTCGTCTCAGTGGTTAAGCCACGAGAAAGCGTATTACTATCCAAGGTCAATACGGGTATTTTATTTGTTTAAAAAATACGAGTGATCATAGAACATCTAATGTCCTAAAATGTGAAAGTAATGGTATGACCGGGGTTAAAATGCCACTATGGTCCATCCCTTTTCTATCTCAATGGTCACATTTTTAAACAAACATGTGAGTAGTCTAATAATTGTAATTTTCATTTTAAATGCCTAATTTCACTAATATTGACAAATACAAATGGCAATATCGCATATTGTAAACCAGAAACTTGTTAAAAGATCTGCGATATTTATACTGCTAATGTAATGTCTACAGCATTTTGTTCCAGCGAGTTTATTCAAAACGCCTGAACCAAGTGTTTGATTTTATACAGGTCCTCTGGCCAGTGTGGTCATTAGCAATTTTAGCTGCAGAACTTCTCTAATGATTTCCGGTATACTGACAACCTCTGCATATCTGTCAAGCGCATACGTCAGAAGCATCGGGGTGCTCATTGTTACTTATGGTATCGTTGGAGGTAAGCTATCATATACAGTTTTCTATCTCTTCAGAATATGCATGATATGTTAAATATATTATGACAAAGAGGCATTATTTGACTTAAAGCCTAGTAAGTGTAAAATGTGTGCAGACAGTATGGGATTATACGCTTGATTATGAGATGCGCAAGTTTTTAAAGAAACAATACTGATTGGCTGAACATCTAACCACTCTAGATATATGTTCGATCACGCCTTGATTAAATGTTGTGTATATGTTGTTATTATCAGGATTTCGAAACGAATTTCATTATTAAAACAGAATGTGATTTTAATTATGAAGCCTTTATAAACTTTGGAGAAAATCGAATTGTATCGCCCATCAAGTGGCAGGGGGGGCAGGGGGGGGCAAAAATACATAAGTGTACTTTCAAAAAGTTCTGGCATCTGCTTCACTGAGCTTATCATAGATACTGTATTTCTGATTTTATTTGGATCTGTTCTGATTTGTACGTGTTAACAATATCTTTAAGGAGTCCTGTTTATTCACGTCAATGAGACTATCTAGCAAATATTAGTAGAGGATTGATTTTGTATTTGATTTGATCTTCTTTGTTTTGTATGTAAATCATGAAGATGTCTGAAATAGGTTCGATTATTCGCAACGTCAGCGTAGATATAATGAGAGGTCTTGTATCTACGTGCATGAAGAAAAGAAGACGCTGATTGGAGGTTGAACATACTTTGTTTATTGGTTCATATCGCCAGGATTTAAACAAGTTTGGTTATCAGTGCAAATTAAGCATATTAATGAGATCCTGTCATCGGATTCACTTAGACTATTATCCACCATCGTAAAGCATTTATTTATGAAGAAATTTGATTTAACTTGGCACTGTGTCAAATGGACCAAGCTAATTTAGACGCTGTATATCGCAATTTGGTATACAAGTTTTAACGTCATGGTCCCAGAGATGTTTGTTTCTGCTGTATTGTAACGTGAACTGCTGCACCATAACATTTTGAGTGATTTTAGATTCACTGAACCCTTTGGGAGAAATACATTTTGACTACATCTGGTAGAACTTAATATTTGACTATTCCCTTGATGTTTTGGCATCTGCCAATTTACAATTTTCCAGAATATATTCCATGGACGCAGGAGTGCAAACTATCTTGCCTCAGCATAATCACTTACGTCAAATCGATTGTAATCAAATATTTCTGACTTGAGACCGGAGTTATGTAAAAAGACACTGTATTTATTCTTAGTAACAAGCTGACCGTGTTAGTTAATTATGATGTAAGAACAGACATTGAAATAAATTGCTCTTATTTCCCCATCAACTGCCGGAATCTCGAATTTTACTTTATTCGTACATGAATAACATATTCATGGGCTACACAATATCCAAAGCTTATATCGAGGTATCTCTCATTTACAATTATTCATGAAACCCAAAGCGCTAAAGTGCGCTACCAACACTATACTTACTGCATGTAATGACAATATATAACGATGCTTATATTAGTAAGGTAACGAGTGACAGACAAAAGCATATGTTAACAATGCCCTAATATATACAAAGATTCCAATATCTTTCATTGATGCATTAGGTAAAGATATAACCAAAGTACTTCACGCAAAAACTATATTGTTATCAACTAACGAAATAAACCCAAGTTCTATTTGTAGGAATCGGCAATGCGTTTGCATCCTCGTCTTTTCCAGTAGTTTTGGGATACTATTTTGAGAAGCGGAGGAATCTGATGATTTCCCTTGCAGTGGCCTTTGTTGGAGTAGGAATGTTTACTGCCTCGCCAATGGCAAGTTTTATTCTTGATGAATATGGAATGAGTGGCGCATTGCTTATTTTGAGTGCCCTGAACGCCCACCTGTGCGTCATTGGAATGATTTGCCATCCCTCTAGACTTGAAAAGGATCTTAAAGTTCAAACTCTCAAACAGAGACAGGGATTAGAGAAAGCAAAGTGGATCACTGCTTTGAAGAGACATATTAATTTAGATTTATTAAGAAATGCTAAATTTATGATTTTCCTTTGCAGTACAAGTACTTGGAATTTAACATTATCTGTGTGTTTTCTCCATTTGCCAAACTATCTGCATATGCAAGGTGCCAGCGAAGGAAACATCAACAGTGTCATGGAACTCTTTAGTGTTGCTAACACAGCTGGAAGAATTCTTGGAGCATCAATAGTGGACAAAAGTGGACTGGACGCCATGACTATTCATTTGGGAACCATGGGTGTAGGTGGTCTGGTAGCCGTTTTGTTCCCTATATATGCCAGTTTAACAGGGGCGGAAAAGGCGTTTGCCATTCTAGTGGGACTATACACGGGATGTCCAAACGCTATCATGACTCCGATCTTGATTTCATTGGTTGGTGTTGACCGTCTTTCCCAAGCGTTTGGATTGGCTTCCTTTTTCTGCGGCATTGGTTATTCTCTAGGGCCACCTATTGCAGGTAATATCATAATAAGATTCTGATCAAGATTGCACATTTAAATACCACGTGATATTGTGCACGGGTTAGTTTGTGATTATGGCATAGTTGAGAATTTAAAAATAGAAAACAAAATCTACTAGAGTCTTTCATTTGGAAACAAATGTTTGGTAACAAAACTATTACATCATGACATTATTATCATACATTATCAAACCTGTAACATCATTATCATACCTGTAACATGATAATCATTCATGTACAAAATTGTTATACCTGTAACATCATTATCATACCTATAACATTACTATCATATAAATGATATGATTATCATACATATGACATCATTATCATATCCGTAACATCATTATCAAGTCCTATAAATCAGCCCCAAATCTGTGCTGATATTAATTATCGTTATTGGTTTGGAACTGATTTATATGACCAATCATTATGATACCTTTAGCTTGTTATTATTATATTTATACTTTTAAAACAAGTGAGCAAATATATGATGCAATGCCAAATAATGACTCAGTCTTACCAAGTACGATTATGCTTGTATTCATAAGTCCACCCGACCCAATCCTGCCTCACCAAAGATAATCAAATTTGTTTTAACAATGTAAATTGTTTTGTCCAGGATTGTTGCTCCAACACACGCAGTCCTACACGTGGAGCTTCACATTGGCAGGTATGGTTCTTGCCTTTAATGTGTTTGTAGATTTAGTTCTATATGAGTCACATGTCTAGACTTGATAGTCTAGTCGTTGATTAATTCATGAATCTTTTAAGCAACGTTCTCTCTAAGCGAATGGTAGATGTGGGCGCAGTGCTCGCTGCACTGCGCAAGCATTACGGAGACGAGCAAAATTTAACGTTGGACACAGTCAGTGCTCGCTGCACTGCGCAAGCATTACGGAGACGAGCAAAATTTAACGTTGGATTGAGCAAAAACTGACAATTCAGCTGTGCGGGGATGCCTGAGCAGCTGCGCGCGCGCAGCTGAGAGGGAACGTTGCTTTTAAGCATATAAGTAGATAGAAACGATTTATGATAGAATATTTTCCCTAACATGTATGTATGTATGTATGTATGTATGTATGTATGTATGTATGTATGTATGTATGTATGTATGTATGTATGTATGTATGTATGTATGTATGTATGTATGTATGTATGAGTATGTGTATTTATGTGTGTGTGTGTTCGTGTGTGTGTGTGTGTGCGTGCGTGCGTGGCCATGCATCTCGCTTAGGAATTCGTTATTTAACCGTAATCTTATGCAGAAGATGATTTCGTCTGACGGTATGACTTCTACGGTACTGATCATATTATGTGGCTTTAACCGCTCTAGTGACCTAGTGGTTAGAGCGTCCACATCGTTTGTGGGAGGTTGTGGGTTCAAAGCCCAGCCGAGTCACACCAAAGACATAAAAATGGCAGTAACAGCTGCCTTGCTAGGCGCCCATCATTACGAGTATATTCTTAGTACTGGTCAACCTGGTGTCAGAATACTGTCACTGGGTGCGCCATCATGCTACGTGTCTTTGGCATGATGTCCCAGTGCAATATCTCACTATAAACTGCCACACTGCAGACATCGTAGTGACATGCCTGAAATTTTTATTAAAAATCTAAATCACACACACACACATACACACACACACACACACACACACACAGAATTTGGCTTTACTATTTACTATCTTGAAAATTTAGATGAATGATACGTTCTTTCCTTCCGGCTCTTCTTAAAATAAGTCATTGCAATTCTTTGGTGCAGAACATTGCAGACAACTGGAAGACTATCACTATCTAGATCTTGTTCTAGCTTTGTTGTTGTCAATTTATGTACGTATGAATTGCTCGGGGATTAGTCGAAAGAGGTAGAACTTGTCCATTACTCTAATATTTTATTGACTTTTCAGGAACTGCTATGTTTATTGGAAGTCTGTTAGGAATGGTCTCCTCGTGTACCGGATCTGGAAGTAAAGAGATTTCTAGTCTGCCAAACATTGGAGACGAATCAACAGATCAAGGTCATAATAATGTGGCAAATATAGATCCGTCGCCTAATAACGTTAGAGAAGAAGCGTAGAAATAATAATAATAATAATAATAATAATAATAATAATAATAATAATAATAATAATAATGAGTACTTTTTATAATACTTAATCTCTTGAAGCTCTAAGTGCTTTACAGCATTAGAAAACACATAACAAAAAACAAAACATATATAAAGATATGATTAAAAAATACTAACACCATGAAATTAGGAAACATGCAACATTTTGATGCTTTTGCTGATTTATTGTTTGAGGTAAAGGATGTGAATGAAAAGTCTTTGTATTGTGATCAGAATGGCCTCAGCTTTATCATCATTCATTTGCAGCTTGTTACATGTCATCTATGTTTTCACATGAGAAATGCACTTCTCAACATTCTGGATGGTAGCGTCAACATCCGTTGGGTGGCTAGACTTGTATATTTGGGTGTCATCAGCGTACAATTGGTGGGACACTGGATGATGCTATATGTCAGTAGAGAGTGGCTGAGTGTACATAATGAAAAGAACCGGCCCAAAAACAGACCCCTGGGTCTGGAGTGTATTCCATTTGAAGACACGATTTGTGTCCTGTTTACAAAGTAGGACTTGAACAACGTAGGAGTCTATCATAAATGATACATACATGGCGAAATACTGGTCTATTGTGTTTATTGCGTTATGCTGCAGACAAATCAAGCAGGGTAATGACTGCAATCTTTTCGCTAGCCAAAGCAGAGAGAATGTCATTAACTACGTTTAGAAGTGTAGTTTCAGTACTGCAGACTAAACATTGCTAAAAAAACTGAATTCAGATGAGACACAAGTTGGGTTATAACAACTTTGTCGCAGAGTTTTCATATGAATGGGATATTAGTAACTTTACGTTATGGTCGTTATGGTCGAGTGTTGGTTTCTTCAGCAGAAGTTTTACAATGGCAGTTTTGATTGATGATTAGGATGATAGGTATTAACAACATCAGTTAGCGATGTCAATTCTGGATCTAAGCATTCAAGCAGCAGTGATGTTGGAATTGGATCAAGTTCATATAACTTTGGTGCACTCTTCATCACCATCACGATTGTGCATACTAAATCCATAGAGACTTATTCGAAGGATGAGAAAGGTTGCCGCTGACATTCTGTATCGCAAATGTATTGTGACGATGATTCAACTTAAATTGTGTTGTCAAGCTTATCTCAAATGGTTTTGTACTTTGTCACAGAAGAAATTTGCAAACAGTTCCAGAAAATAGACTGGACAAAACGTAGTTGGAAGTGTTCAACATTTATTCCTTGACGTTAGCTTGTTAGTAACCTCGAAGAGCAGTTTGGAGCTGGAACTTTCTGTGATCTTCTTAGTGTAATGGGCTGCTTTCGCTGCATGGACTAAGTTTGTGGTATTCTTCTTAGCAGCTTCCTACATTTGCTTATGATAGGTATAGGACATGAAAATTAAAATACCAGTTTTTTCAAGTAAATAAAGTTATTTTTCAATGGAGATGCATCCAAGAATTATAAAAATTTAGTCTCAACTGTCTAAGGGATGCAGCGTGGAGTACTTTTGTGACATGAAATGAGTGGGGGGGGGGACAATTCTCAAAATGCAATTTTGTCAATTTTTAGAAACACATGGTCCTACTTAATTTCATGAAAATGAACAGAGTCTACAACTCTGGATTGTGCCATAAAACATGTTTATAGCTTCAGCTTTACTTAGGACAAACAATGAAAGTTATACCAAATCACACGTGTCGTCAGCCTGCTGAGGAATGTGTGTACCCTTTTCCCGAACTCATATTTATTTTCATGAAATCTAACACAGCTGTTGGACATTCGTGACAACTGTTTCATGTTTGTACAAATTATTTCAACAGAATATTGCCATGCTTAATAAATTCTAAAAAAATTAGAAATTTACATCAATCTTTGTCATTATTTTGAATAGAGCTTTCTAAGACTAAATTCATACAGATATAATCTTGCCATGACACCGTTCATTTAAACAAGTTTGATACATACCTTGAAGAGAAGACATAAACACTATTTTTGCTTATCTGAATGAAAATCAGTATAGATATAAATATGAAATAACTTATAGATGTTATTAAATCGAGTTTTGTCCACTAACGCCGTTGACCGACAATGGGGTCAATGCGCAAAATATTTTTGAGGGATAATTTGGTGTATTTCATATATTGCAGATATGGCTGTAACGATCAGATAGGACCCCTGAATCGAGACTTCGTACGGTAAATAGAGGTTACTCATAAATATGAAACATACATGGATATATTTCAAATTGTTTGAAGCTTAAGACCTACTGTGTTTATTAGTATTACCCCCTCTTAATGTATGAAAATAAAACTTTTAAAATTTTCAACGCTTAGCAAAAATACTTAATTTTTCTTCCATGAGCCGCTTAATACTATAAACAAGTAACCGGATATGTATTTATGTTGGTATCCAATGATTTTACATTCAAACGATCCAAATTTATCTCAAAATATGCCGTAACAGCAGACCACTGTTCTGGAACCGAAGTGGCGTCAGAAAACGGGATGCCAGAAACAGTTATTTCCCCTGTCAGTCCTATACATACTTATGAATAGTTAGTCTGGATGAAAGCCAAACCCTCTCAGCTTTACGGCGGTCTTTTTAAATAGTGCGCAGCTGGTCGATAAATAGTTTATACTACGGAGAACACTTTTGAATTTATATTTTGTGCATGATGGTTTGTGCATGTTTTTCTATCAATGAACACGTGCATTTATCGAGTTGTTCTGCTGTAAGAGGAAATCAAGTTGTTAGGCCTGCTTGGATGTCTTGCATTAGTTTGGATCTATTTATCATACAGAGGTTTCTCTTAGTAGCAAGAAAGGTGGAGGGTTATGGACTGATACGTCATGATTGCATGTAATGCAGAGTTGATCTAATGCAAGTTCTTTGGATACCAGGAATGACCGTAGAACATTATCATAATGTATATGAAGCATCCCGTCTTCATGAATATGGGTTTCCAGGACAGTCAAAGTGAAAGTTTAAATCTCCAAGAGTAATAATGTTGACACCTATCGCATTTCCATACCCTAGGAGATTCGAAAACTGATCCAAAAAGAGAGATTGAGTTAGCTTGTTTCTTCTACTAGGATGAGGGCGGTAGAGTCTGAAAAAGATGGACTGACCTTTGTTTCATTGTCAGTGTAGTTTGGACTCATTAAAGCTATGTGTGATAGAAATTGAAGGTTGTATTGTGGTTAAGACCTTTAATCATTGCTTTCTTTGTGATGACAGCAATTACACATCTGCGAGAGTGGCGGGGGAAAGACTTGATGGAGTAACTGGTGGGTGTTAGATCCGCGCACATGTGTTCATCGCCTTATGTTTTAGCCTTGTTTTTCGCAGGAAAAAGACGTCGATATTTTGTACGTTGATAAATTTAACTATTTCTGTGCGCTTTTCCAGTGATCCTAATGATTGGGAATTGAATAATGCAATTTGCAGTGGTAAATATTGGATAGTTGACAAAACGTTGTCGATTTAATAGGGGTTTGAATCAGGGTATCTTAATTATCGGCCGAAGTTTTAAATTGTGGAGCAGGAAAGGGCGAACGGGAAATAACCGGATTTCGTATTTCAGTTCTACACCCTCCAGCTTTGAAACATCGTTTCGTTTTTCGCTTCCGTGTACATTTAAGTAATGTTGAATGTAGTCCCAGTTCGTTTAGTCTAGAGCTCAATGTAGTGTGGAGAGACAACGAATGGTCATTTAAAGTAATTAACGAGGGTCCATCATATCATAATCGAGTTGACTGGAGATCACGTGATGGCCGTTTGTTCAACAACAAAGAGCATTGTAGCAGTGAATGAAGACAGCTGAGAAAAAGTCTAATTGTTTTCGTTTCCAAAACAAAGAGATGGAGAAACACATAAGAACTGAACAGCCAATGCATGATGAACACAATGACGTAGACGAAGACAGACATCAAAAACGTATATCATGAAAAACGGCACGCACACAAAACGGAACAGCTGCTTCAAGCCGGTTCAGCGATATCGGCAATCTTGCCATTCTCTCAATATATCTCTAAATTAAGTGATGCAAGAAACATTTTAAAACAGTTTTCTTTCTCTCTTGTGTTCAGTATTTAGGGAGTTAAAACAATTGTCAGATACAAGTCTGACAGTACTTCAAGAAAAGCATGTTTTAACAATACAACGGGATGGGGCTCTTTACTTGGAATGCGTGAATCCATTATTTCATCCTAAATAAAAAGCTTGAAGATATAGAAATATATGTGTCTGTGGATCGATCGAACGATCGATTGATCGAGAGAGAGAGAGAGAGAGAGAGAGAGAGAGAGAGAGAGAGAGAGAGAGAATTATATTTAAAATAAACGAAACACAATAAGATTACACGTTTCTTTCGAGCTTACCAACTTCGTACATTTGTGTAATTTGTGCCTTTAAGAATGTAAGAGATAGTGAAATGTATATTAACTTCATGATAGCCAATGAGTATTAAATTCAATAGTGTGCAATTAATACAACAATCATTTTGAAGAAATATATTTTATTAAATTTAAAATAGAAGGTGGCTAGTTATGTTAGGTAAATGAACTGATGGATAGACGGATATATATATATATATATATATATATATATATATATATATATATATATATATATATATATATATATATATATATATATATATATATATATATATATTATTTACACTTACAATGAAACAGCTTTTAAGGAAACAACATTTACAAAAGAAACGACGTCACTAAATACAAGCCTAATTAATCTTGATACTGCCTATTGTCAGCAGAAAAATGTTTGTAAGATATGATTACGTTTGTAAATGAAATCTCCGGAAATCGAAATCCTGATACCAATTGATCATGCATTTAATAAATATGTTGTTTTTTCCTTCTCATGACGAATCTGCTATCACTATATTTTAACTTTTCAGACAAAGTTGATTTCAGCATAACACAGGCCAGGTTTTACCTTACAGAACAAATTTCAGACAAATTCAGTAGTAATAAGATAGGAATTTATTAGCTACTTCTACATGTATCCAATAAGTGGCTAAAATACCAACAGATGTTGGAACGGTGTCGTTTTGCCTTACTACCCAATAAAGCATAGCATAAAAACAAACTGTAAACAACTAAAAATGAAGCAACAAATATACTGAGAAAAAAAAATCTTTAAAACATGCCATTTCAATACTGCTAAGGATAAGAATGTAAATATATTTTACGTGCTGTGAATATGAAATATGTTTACACTTGCCTAATAATTGTTCTGCCAATTGTTCTTAATTTATACATTTCAGACGCATTGTTTACTATGAAAGATTGGTACTGGGCAATAAACTACTTTTTATTTTGTAGTCCTTGATAAACGCAACAAAAGCTACTGGCATAATTAATTTCATTTTATGATGGAAAGTTAATTGGTATGCTGGACCAGTGTTGCGTTCTATACATTGTAAAGAATGAAGGTACATAAGTAACTTCGTTAACTTTGAGTCTATCAATGTAAAGCAAACAACATATTGAATAGTTTCGTGTAAAAGGGGGGAAAACTGTAAGTAACCCGCAAAACTTGATGTTTTAGATATGTCAGTTTCATATACATTAAAAGTTGTATCTTGTTGTTTTCAATCAGTTTTAAACGATAACTGAAATGCATGAAACTCTAAAATCGTTCTGGCTAACAACTTGTCTATCAAAAAATTAAATCATCTTCGGTTATAAGCTATTTAATGTGACAATAATCATCTTTTTCTTGTATGTATTGCTTGGTTCGTAGAAAAATCCTTGCTTTGATGCTTTCTTTAGCTGCTTCTTTAACATTTTCATGTATTTCAAAATCTTGTAAGCTTTTTTATTATATATGTCTTCCATTAGGTTATAGTGTATAAATCGGCTTGATATTCAATCACTGAGTTGGTTCTTAACTCTGCCCCATTCCTGAATAAAATGTAATACTTCGATTCCAGTCTTACGATTTCTGCTGGTATCTGTATCAAGTTATTGCCCTAGCGAATTTATCTAGGTCGAGTATTCCTTTTACCATGAAATATTTATTCGACTTTCTATTTCATCGATAATTTTATTCGAGTTTGTTTGTTCGTTATTTAAATTATGTATCTACCGTTCGAGAGAGCATCTTCCATGGTGTAAGTAGGCTGCTCAGCCACATATTCTCCATTAGTCCATCATAGCTTTATAAGTGTTTTTTAAGCTTGTTTATTTGTTGTTTGCTATGCCAGGAGGGGGATGTTGTATCACGACGCGGGACTACGACATGTTCATTTATACTATTGTTCTGCTTGATGTACTCATATAAGTTGTTGACATCATAATGGGATATTTTGGTTCTTTTGGTATATAATTCGTTATTTGCTAAATGTACCTGTCAAACATCATGCTAATCTCCCTCGTCCCTCTCTTAATCATGAGAATTATGTCAAAAGTGATTAACACACCTGTTTGTTTGTTTGTTTGATTAGGATTTTTAATGTAGCTTTCACAGTTTTTCAGTCATATCGCTACGATGTCTGCAATGAGGCAGTTTATAATGATGTCTAGCGATGGGGCATCATGCCGCATACATGTGGCATGATGTCCCATCCATTCAGGTTATCCTAACACCAGGCCGACCGGTCCTAACAAAAACCTCTAAATGCTGAAAGTCAAGCGAGGCAGCTGTTAGCACCAGTTTTATAAGTCTTTGGTATGACTCAGTCGGGGATCGAATCCCCGACCTAACGCTTCCGCGAAGGACGCTCTAACCACTAGGCCACCGGAGCAGTTTTTAGCAAACCTGTAGTTTTACGCTTTATATATTTAAACCCATGTCACGTGAAAGAGCATTGTATTAAACAGTATCAAGTTTGTAAAAAAAAAAAAAAAATTATGCAGACATTGTGAAATTCTATACAGTGTCGCATAACATTAAGGTATTTTATACATGTAAAATAAAATGATTTAATAGCATCAAGTGTTACATTACAATCTAAAATTATTTGTAGTCGTCATCTGAAATGTAATACTTCCAACTATGGCAAATAAAACGCTTATTAATTTTTAATGTTATTTCAAAGAATATATCCACACAATAGATCGAAGCACTAGTGCTTGTATAAGTTTTTGCGTATAAATTTAGTTTCATGTATTCAAATTTATTTACTCCCTCTTTTAATTTGGAGTCATTGCAGCTTTTACCTAGATCTTCAAGAGCATGCACAATGAACCGATAGATATCTATCAAATCTAATCGCTCGTTCCACGTGTAATATTTTACAATCTTTTTTTGCTCCATTTAACAACAAAAGGATTAATTTTGCATCAATACTGGATCATTAAGTTTCTTTATAAGCAGTGTGTGTCATAGCCACTGGCAAGCTTTCTCACGTACCCACATTAGCTGAGCCTGATATTCAAACCACCGCAGACACAGGTGGTATGTCAGTGATCCGTAACGTTGAGCTCCATAGACCACTCGGTACCCTCCTTGTTTGAAAGATACATTTTTGAGAAAAGGCAGAGAGTGAAAACTCTTAACCACATTTTCAGTTTGTTAGTACATTTGCTCAGTTTAGTGTTACAAAACGAGCGAGGTAGCCGGGTAGGTTGGGGTTGTCAGTTGACCGGTTATACAAATTATAGTAGCAAAACATTGAAATAGAATCAAAACCTTTCTAATAGACATATAGAGAATTACTTTTTGGAGTCGATGAATGAAATTTGTACTAAATCAGAATACCAATCCCATAACTGGAGATCGATATATTTACTTCTGTCCAGGCTTACAATGAAACGGGGATTCTGAGCTACCCATTCAAAATCATTCATCAAATAATCAATACAAATACCACACTGTTTAAAATGAAAATGTCTGCAACACACATTTGTAGAATCTATATTCGGCAGTCAGAAATAATGATGCATAGTTTTGGATTATATATTTGTACAAAAAATAGCATTCACTTACACTCCATTACTGAATGCAAAATGTGATATGCAAGTGTTGCAAATAAAATTCCGTTCGGTTTCACAATTTCTCAGGATACAATATTATCAATATATGTCCTGACGTCGAATAAGAAATTTTATACCTACTTTCTATCCTGCATAGAAAATGTTAGCAATATTGAACGTTATTTTACAGAGGCAGAAAACAATTAGACACAAACATCGTGAAACAAATAAATTAAGAAACTACTTAGTGAACAGAATTTTGACTGTTTATTTAACCTTCAAATTGTTGACTTTACCAACAGTATCCAAGTTCTATATGTCCCCCCCCCCCGCACCATCATATGTTGTGTATACATTCTTGCTTATGTTTACTGTGCAATAATGTGGTTTTTAATTATTTCTTTTTATAAACAGCCCTTTATAGGTACAAAGAGGGCATTAATCAGTCTTATTTATAATACTTGTGTTGAGATTAAGAATTGTTTTCAGTTCTCAATTAAGAATTAACTATCTGCTTTTAGTTCTGAGTCATTTTTGTATGTGTCGTTAAGCGGTGATGCTGTTCAACCTTTCTTAATTTTTGTTATCATTGTAATTTAAATCTCTAAACAAAAATGAAAAGAGAGTGATCTAGAACTTATAACTTAATTTCTGCAAGTCAAATTAACATTATTGTATGTATTTAACGGCTTTCCACTAACTTGTCTTTTTGCTATATTTGAGGTCGGCATGAGTTTATATACTTTACTCACTGTAGTTTCCTTTCACATTTTCGTCATTTGCAAATCCAGAACTCATGTCTCATAGACAATTCATATTGCCATTCTAATTGCGTCCATTGATAAAATATCGCATAGTGGTCCAATTTAAATCCCATAATACAAATGATTACCTATCACACCTTTCATTTGTGCGACATGCCTGACGTTGGTGCTGAGACTGTACATGCGCAGTTTGTCCTCTTTAGCCCCAAAAATCATACAGAACGAATACAAATTACGAGTAATCTAGAATGGCGGACTCAATAGCAAGTTATGTTTCTCTCATCGTGTGACCATTTCAGCTGATACGTCTACTTGAAAATTGCATGCATGCTTTATTCCTATTATTTATAAAATGATGATTTATATGTCCGATTTATAGTTAAGGCTGATGTTAAAAGTATTCTTACCACCGTACTAACAAGGAGCGATTCCTGCTCTACGGGTAGTTTCGGTAGAACAACCACCACATAGCATCATTGTCCTATTCGAGCACATCCTTCAACTATGTACGGGTCTTTTCAGGTCATTGGGGGAAATATCTGGACATTTGTAGTAATCAGGTTCAGTTTACTCGAATACGCATGATTAAGACGACAAACAAAACCCTCAAAAACGTGAAAATGTAAGAAAAATACATAGCAATACAGTACTCAGTTCTTCATTATGCCTTAAAGAAGCGTTTCATGTATAGAAGAAATTGTAAAAACTTGTGGCAGCGGATCCATTTTTTAGAAAACTGATTTATCGACTAATGTTGCAGATTTTTCTGTTCCCGAGACTCTGTTACGTCTTTTAAAGACTATTTTTAACTCTTGTCTGAACTTAGGTCCTGTAAGACAGTACAAGAAAAAATGAATTGCATTATTCATGTATTGCAGCATATTTACTATTGTCCAAGACAAGGTTATCTTTGCAAGGACACTTTCATCTGCGTTAACCCAATATTTCTCTGCAATCAAGTGCGCAACAACTGGTGACGTGGTAAGCAAAAATACACAATTTACGGTCAGGAGCATGACTGTCAGACTAGATGTGGTACGGGGCCGAAATGATTGTTGACGAGTCGTTTCCTGTAGCGATTTCTGTCTATGTGGTTCTTGCTCAGACCTATTCTTTAGCTGGATTCCTAAATGCTGCATCAACTTCCGCTTTGATTGTAACATATTACAGATGATGATTATATTGCAAACAATCATGACAGCAAAAGGTATCAAGCTAAATACGCAAAAGTCCATCCATGGCCAAACCCAATTCATAAAGTCGATTACATGTGGAAGCGAGTCGCATACTGTGATTCCTTGATTGTCGGTAAGTCCGATAGTCCAGAAGAAATGTGAATTGAAAACTATAAGACACAGAGCTATCACTACTATCACTAGGCGAGAACTTCTCCTCGTGCAGAGTCTCTTTGCCTTGAAAGGAACTGTGACGGACAGGCATCTGTCAAATGTGACAGCGACCAGGGTCCACACTGTAAAATCCGTCACAACATAAACTATAAACGTGTGTACCTTGCATATGACATCTGACAAATTTCTGATTGGAACTTTAAACGTGAATTCAACCCAAAGCCTCAATAGACCGAAATACAGCGCACACAGGTCAGAACCGGCCAACACAGTTAAGTAGTACATGGTTGTGGACGAACGGAGGCTCCTTCTAAACAGAACCACGATGGACAGAATGTTTCCCACAGTACCGATCACAATCAAGATAGGGGAACAATACATCCATAGTACAATGGCCGCCTTGTATTCTATATACTCTTCCTGTGACTTTCTAAATGTAGTTGTATCGTTCATTTTGGTTTCCTGGCGCTATTTTTGATGTTTTTATTAGTTCTTCAGTTTCAAGCACAGCTTCTGAAAGAAAGAATTGCAAACTTGAGACATTAAGCCATACATTTAAATATTGGGAAGCCAAACACATTAATGGTACACAATATAAAAATCTAAGATACAAGCAGTAACTTTCTCCATGTTTTGACCAACAAGAGCTCCGTCTTAAAAATATGTCCTGTTTTAGGACTGAAATTAAAGGAAACGACAAGAATTCCGAGTTGGTTAAAACATTTTTTCCCAATGTAAATATAACAGTTCTGAGAAGCATAAAAAAGAAATAAATAATGGGAAAGAAAACCAATGGCTAATACGTCTCATTGACTGCACTACTGTTGGCAAATAGTTGCAAAATGATTGCGGTGAAAACACAGTAAGAAACAGCCTCATCTACAGAGTAGCACCTGCAAAAGCTAATATGGCGAAACACTTCTGTGCTATGCAGCATTTTCAAATGCGATTTCATGCGGCTGTTATAGGTTGGAGCTTTTTTCAAGTAGTATAATAGTTTAGTCTGGTTAGGTATTCTAGAACAACTGTGTTTCTACATACTAAAATGTATATTTACAAACTAAAACATTTGATAAATCCAGTTTTGGGGGGATTTGACACTTCTCTGGAAGTTGCCTTCTCACTAATACATCGCATTTCCCATGCATGTTCATGAATTTTATCGTGCACGTGTCTTTCACAGTGGCTGCCTTTGGTACAACTGAGACGTCACAAATTGCCGGGATATTTTGAAGACATAATAATGATCGTGTTAATGTCGAGTCTGTGTAAAATTCCGCTCATTTCAACGCCAGATTGTTTTAACTTTTCGTACCGTATTTGAGTTGACGGTCTTGATAAATGCAGTCGATATACTAGAGCCTCTGATTCACCTGATTTCATTGATTTCCGACAGGAGGTACAAGCTTGCGCCTCACAGCTTCAAAACAACATGTTGAATGAACACGTTACACGTTTGCAGTTTTCCAGTTTGATCTAGGAAAGTCACAAGCTCGCCCGGATCGAAATCAACAAACAGCTCAGCAGGTAAACTCGTGTAATCCTCTTTCGTGGCAAACCTGGTCAGATCCACAAAGAGGCTGCGTCTGGTCGCTGGGATACCACGCCCGTAAATATCAACGAGTATTGTGTATACTGTTAAGGTTACTTTCTAAGTGATAATGTAAAATCAAGAAGCGCGCATGGTGTTGGTATCGCAGTGCACGCAGCTCTTTAACCATTAAATGTCCATAATGAGCCTTTCAGATGTGTTTGCAAAAGGCAGCAATTAATAAAACAGCGGTCATCGTAGAGTGGCACATTCACCATGTAAATCAATAATCAAATATTTCGGATATTAATGTAAGCCGTACGAGTATATGTGATGTCGATGCATTACCACGCATGGGACTGAACAGGTTCTGTTGATGAATCCTGGTTGATGATGTCTTTTTCTCGCGTGCGGGAGATAATTGATAAAAGTTAATTTTGTATAAATCCACCTCGGAAATGCTCGGTTGAGTTGCCATAGCAAATAAATCAAACTGGACAACGGGGAGGCCATTTGCCAGTCGTTTCGATAAGTCGAAGACCTAATCCATTGGGTGTCCTTGTCCTTTTTTATTCGTCTATGAAAGGCTATGTGGCCTCCAAGCGCCATTTTCAGAACAATTTCCGATGCAGTTATATGACTAATAGTAACTCAGCCGCTTTTACAACTGCAAGAGACGTGGCCGCTAACAACGTTGGAATGGTTGCGTCACCTCTGATTTGGATAATCATAATATCACCAAGATGTTCTTTTGTTTGACTGAATTAAGCTGATAAAGATGTGCCTGGATCAGAGGCGTAGCGATGATATTTTGCGCCCGGAGACAAACTATAAAATTTGCGCCCCAGCGATCTTGTGACAGATTTATTACCCTTGTTTTCTTATTATAATGTAACGTTGCAAGCCTCATTTTGGCGCCCCTGTACCTTGGCGCCCGGGGACATATGTACCCCCCGCCCCCCCCCCCCCCCTCGCTACGCCTCTGGCCTGGATCAACCACACGGCGATATTTCCATGGAACTTTTTCGGAGCAAACCTTAATTTGCCCCAGAGCTATCTGTTTGTATTGCGCGCTTTCTTTTTGCAAGTGTTTGAGACTCAGGAAACCGTAACTTCGGGGTATGACATTATTATTTGAAAACGTAATATATTCAATTAATGTGTGTCATTCTATGCGTTTTCCACAGCCACGCACCCCCTCTAACAAAAGTGTCTTGTTGGAGTGGATCACAGAAAGGCATCTGTAACCGCAGTCTCACATACGCGTGCAAGAAGTACATGTCGATTATGAACTGCCTAAACAGCTGATGGTGCTCCAATGATAAGTAACAAAGCATGTACATGTACAAGGTACTGAAGATGTGTTGGTAAATATGAAGACCTGTGTCAAAATTTTTATGCCAGTGCATGTAAAACCACAGATTTTGATACACATGTGCCATTGATTGTTTGTGAAGTTAAGCGAACCTTCTTCAGAGGGTTACTGACCATAGTTTAAGCGCAATGACATTTAGGTCACTTCTACGTTGGTCATTATCTCGGATAGGATTTTGACATGCCACAAACACGTGTTTTGGTGCGGTAAGACCCTGTTTTGTACGTATTTGCTATGTAAAGTGTGACTGATTATGGGTTACCGGATGCAAATCTGTTGCATAAGTGAAAGAAACGACAGCGTTGACGCGTTTCCAGACTTTAATAAACAACAACGAACGATCTTCTATGGTACACGAAATAATCATCCATAACGTTAATGTTGATAATTCAACTATGCCAAATGATGCTGCACCCACACGCTTAACTGTGTCATTGATTGTGCACTTGTGGTTAGACAGCAACATGTATTTGGATCCAAAAGTAACCCTGCGGACATTGCTCCAAAAAACATATACGTGACTGACATGATCGTACACTTAAGTGAGTCGTCATGAAATTGGAATCATCGCTGTATACATCCAAAGGTGAAATTCGAGTTGATGTTAATGACCAGGTCTTCTAACCATATGATTTTAAGGTCGCCTAAGTGTATACATTCTATGATCTTCAGTATCGGACGTCTCCTTGATTAAACATCATAGCTGGGTCACAGATTTCACTTAATTCATCGTTGCATCTGGCGAGTCCAAGAATAGTCCTGGCAATTTCAACATTATCCTACATTGATTGGAGTTCCTTTCCATTGATGTTATAACGAGCGATGTTGAACAACACCATGAAACCATTGTAAACAAATCGAACTCAGGTGTAGTTCTGATTTACGTTTCCTTCAGTTACTAAGAACAGGGTTTTCTGTGAAGATGTGTAAATTGTTGAGGCAATATCATCAATTTATGATGAAATATATTATCCAGGACTTTTTCGTTACACCGTGTAAGATTCGTTTGTCCTCAGAAATTTCACATATATATATAATGTACGATGACAACCGCTTACTGTGAAGATTCAAACAGACCACAGAGATGTGAATGTGCTCGTCCTGTTATATGTATATACATTTTAGAGTCTTGCCACTCATCAACGAACTACTATGTTGGACCTCTTCAGATATCTAAAAGTTCACTCGACCCATTCATAAGTACACGCCACATTAATAAATGTTAAAGCTATAACTAGAGAAATTTTCAATCGAACTCAAAACGTAGCCGTTTCTATGCCTTTTCATGACTTTATCTTATCCAAATGTAATATTTCTACTTCAGCACTAAGTCAAAGTCCTTCTTGACAACTCAGGATACATACGAAACGGAAGAAAATTCAGCTTCACGTATACATTTATATTATAAGGTCACTTGACAAAACTACAGCACTACGAAACAACGGCATAAATCAAAAACATTAACCAGTAAAACGCTTATTCTAAGAACGCTAACGCTTAAAAAAAACAATTTTAAATGTTAATCAGTCCCTAACATTAGTAAGGTGAGAAATTGCTGGGCTACAATGTATCTCACAAACGCGATTTTCCTTCGGTTGTTCGATCTTTTTTCTTCTCAAAGTTGTATAGCATTACAGTCTGATTTATTATCACACAACAATGGCATCCTCTTTGAGGCTATAAGAAAAATATGACTAGCAACAGCTTGATAATAATTCAGAAGTAAGAATTTATTACAGACGCCGTACAGGTGTTACCTCACACATTCAAGAATCTAATAAAAGTCACATACACTCGATGCATTTGCATCATTTAATGGGGCCGAAATAGTGTATACCTTAAAAGAAAATCGTTTGATCTGAGTACGACTTTTACTCTAAATGGAAATAAAAACTTTTTTACGGACGCTAAAATCACAACATGTTGTTATTCTGCTTTAAAGATTGGCCCTAATACGATAAATGATAAAATAATTAAACACGAATTTACAAAGTGTTACACGTTCTGTAAACTATAGTATGAGTTAGAAATCTTGAATTTTAAATTTGATAACTGAACTCTAGAAATCAAGCTGGTTTATTTTTAGAAAGACTTTAAAGATTTCAGCAATGAAAATGAGCCTTATATATCTAGTCACTAGCGGCAAACTAAAATGTTTTAGCATTGAACTGTGTTACCGGGTTTGGAATGATTTTTTTCTGGTGTTTTAATGTTGTTTTTCTGTTCTTGTTGGATTTTGTTTCATTCTCCTTCCCATGTTATATTGTCCCGTGTGAACGAAAGTAGTTCACAAAAAGGTTCTCCATGGCGACGAATTGCATTCGAGGTCGACTTGTGGGTAAAGGCAGAGGATGCTCAGATTGATTACATCTCATCGTTAGAAAACAGCGATTCTGTTTTTTTTTCAGAAGAAAACAATTCTGAATGCATATTTGTAACGAGGTTTTCGGTATCAAGCGCTATTGGTACAATATTGCACAAGCCCACTGGTCAGAGGTATTGCGCAACTTGGAAAAACAACACCAGAAACCGCCTCCCGCTAATACTCGTTATCTAAGGAATGACCTCAACGGTGTGATTTGCCCGGTTATAGAATGGATATGGTAATCTGAGTCGATATCTTGAACAAAGACAACACACGAGCCCCCGTAAAGATAAATAAAGAATTTAATCAAAAGAATCAAGAGAAGAAAGACACAGTAAATTACAATTCTCTTTCCTTTTGAATACTCTTAGTTCAGAAGCACTCTAAACCCGAAGTTTAAAATAATAGATACATTAATTAAATTTCAAACACTAATAAAATAGACAAATCTAGCCGTTAATGGCTGATAGAAAATTTCATCACGAAATCGAGTGTTCATTAACATTTGACCGCTTGGTAAATTCACATGACCTGGTCGTCGACTGTTCTTTCTCTGCTTGCGTCTCGACTTTAACTTGCCCTCTGTTTGAACGTGGGATTCTCACAACTCTGACTTCTAAATTATTTTCCCTCCTTTGGATCTCGACCTCCTCGTTATTTCTCTCTCTCCAAAAAAACTATTTTCCTTTGAAAAGAAAAGGGTAAAACGCCCTAAGTATCTCGTTAGGTTTTGAGAGTTGAGATTGTCCGTCCGTCTTTCTGGTTCGAACCATCAGATCTTACTATCAGTGATAACCTTTATACGGCTAGCAAATACTACACAAGTCTTCAGATCAATACAGCTATACCGTTAATTATCGACATCAGAATTTGGGGAAGTCACATATATTCCCGTAAATCATTACGTAAAGTGAGGCAATAAATCATAGCACACAATCAATATTTACTAATATGATAAAAATGGACATTTTCTTCTGGTGAATTTAGTTTGGTTATCACAGTTTAATTCTAAGATATATGTTATTTTTATGTATATGACAAATCGTCTTGATGCATTATGTACGGCACATCGTCACCAACTTGTATCGACCTAAATTAGCAAACTAATATCATACGCAACAGCAACGTCATTCCAATAAAGGCTGGTTTTGACTGGTTGGTAACTTCAAAATGACGAAATGCACATGGCATAAAAGTTATAAAATTGTGTACTTTGATTGCAGATGATTGTTGATACTTACGTGAGATCTTAAAAACACCGAACGTGTGATGCAGTCACGAGAGATGACATACTAATGTTACGTCATTAAGCGGTCGTTATTTAGATTTATAATATCAAAGCTGTATTCGATGTCCAGTTTTTACTTTAATTCACATTGTTAAACACGACATTTTTAAAATAAAAGATTCATGACCTTTTGTATAACAAGTTGTTGTGGTTCACTTGTCACAACTAGTTCTTGTTGACATGTTCCTTCAGTATACGACATGAACTGTGATCAGGTGGTCACATTGGCACGTCCTGTTTGGATTGTTGCAACAGCAGAAAACCCCGAGTTGTTCCGAGTGGAAACAACAAATAACGTAATGCAAGAAAAACGTAAAACAGTGTTTTTGAATACACTATTCTGCTGGTTAATCAATTACACTAGCATGTTTCTGTGATATAATCTTATATTTGTAATCATTGCAAAGTAAATTTATTAAGTTCGTCAAATAATTTGAATCTTTTGCTCCTTTTGGCTCACAAAATAGAAATTGTTTCGCTGGTGTAATATTCGCCATTGTTTTGGTTTTGATGACACCAATGTCATTACCTTTTAGAATGTAGGTAATCAGATCTTTAAATAGGGATATTATTTTTAGGCAAACTTTCTCAGATACTTAAATTACAAAATTTCTTTACGTCTTATGATTAAATGTGTGTCGACCAAAAATTGAGTTTTGAAATGTTAACTATTCATATCTAGAATAGATGGAAATTCAATGTCAAAGAAATATGCGTTTTATTTAGGTATATTATTCTGAAATTGTAACTAAATGTTGAAAATAATATGCATGTTTGATTCTATTTCGGCTTCAACTCTGTAACATATTCAAGTTTCTTTGAGTCACGTAATTCACACTTTCAATGTCGCCCGATTCTTTTTACATGAATTAATTACCATGACCCTATCAAAAGTTGTGCAAAAGTTCTAAAATTGTTTAAAATTCACTTTTATAGATTCCTGCTCTAAATTGCGTGCGTTCCATCAGAAAGAACAAACTGTTTCATAAGCGAGCTAACGAGAGAGAGAGAGAGAGAGAGAGAGAGAGAGAGAGAGAGAGAGAACTCACCTCGAACTGTTGTTTCAGTATTTAGACCCTGTTTCTACTGCTTTTCACTGTTTACGATCGGTCTTTAATTATGTGTCAAATTAGGTCATAATTAGGTTGCCTTAGTAAAAGACGTCTAACCCTTGGCGCAGTTAATGTGCGCCGGAGTGAATTTGTCGGAGGCAATGTAGAAAGACGGGTTCTCAAAATAACAAAGAATTTATTAACTGCAGCTGATAAGATCCGTCAAGGCTTGAGTATCATTCTGAACATTGTATCCGCAATAAATTGGATAATAAATTAATTTAACACCTTACAGATTGTTATTGCTTCTGAATGCAACCAACGACACAGCTCTCGACCAAAACCAACTTGACCGATATGAGAAATGTGTCGATGCGATATTATTACGCGACCAACTGTCACAGAAAAGCTAAACATTTCAGCAGTATGAATCATAAATCAAGAGCAGCCTAGAATCTGTCAGATACAGCGTAAAATTTAAAATTAATTTCTTTCGAATCAATAAATTGTGTTGTCAAAGAAATCGAAAATATGGAATTTGCTCGTATGACGGGAAATGAAATCTAAAACGAGATTGTGGTTATGGATAACGTAACTCAATGAAATTTTAAATAGCTATTTCTTAAAGTGCTTTACAAATCATAGGAGGGATACTTAACAATATTTTTAATGAAAAAATTGTTTATTTCACAAATCGTCGAATATATAATACCTCTAGAATAATTTAATGCACGAACAAGAGAAGAAACTTGATTAACGTTAGTGCAACAATATTTCCTACACCATTCTTATTGCCATTTCAAGTATGTTTAAATATTTGCCTTGTAAGAAAGAAATTTTTTGACGTCTACTGAACTTGTACGATAAAACAAGTTCGTGATGAGTTTTAAATTCACTTTGGCGAGAACAATATCTCAAACATTTTCGTTTCTCCATATTGATTGCACATTTGAACGAAATGAAAGACATTTTGAAAATTTGCATCGATTATTACCTTTTGTATTATCTTCTCAACAGTATAGAATTATGTATGATGTTTTTATTTAGGTCGGAAGAATATATTTTCTTCAGAACACAACTGTGCATTTGTTAATATGACAAAACAGAAAAATGAAACAAAGCAATTTTTGACACTGTGCAATACACGTGGTTTAAAGTTTCGCTACAAGAACACCATCAATAACAATCCATTATAATTGTTTTAATTATAATTTTTTTCGTCGTTCAGGTAGCTTATTAAGAGCTATCTTCCTTATTCTTTCTCTTTCATTCTACCGTCTTATGCGATTTCAATCAATTGTTCGTGTACTTCAAAATAATGAAGGATTTTAAAAATATTTACACTGTAATTGATTGTTTATTTTACTTCGTTTTTCCTTCGTATTAAATATGACCAGGTATTACATTTATTAGCTAGTCCATCTTTAAAAAGGACAATACCCAGTCAGACAAGTTTACCCTGCCCCCAACTCTCTCTCTCTCTCTCTCTCTCTCTCTCTCTCTCTCTCTCTCTCTCTCTCTCTCTCTCTCACACACACACACACACACACACACACACACACACACAACATTTAAAATTACGCTGGAAAGAAGGTCTTCTACAAATTGTTTACCTTTTAGAGTGATTCCCGTGGGTCGGTGGTTTTTACCTGGGTTTATCCTCCACCAGTTATGCTGGCCGCCAGGTAGAGCCTGTCGTGTGCTGAGAAACGGCGCTAATCCCAACATAAAAGCAACCTTGTATACAACAGTATTCTTTTATCCATATATATGCACAGCATGAAATCACAATCTACTTTTGAGCCTCGGTGACTCAATTGTTAACATGTCAGATTCGCAACCGAAAGGGTATATGTCCTAATAATACCATCCAACTAGCCTGGGTCAGCTATTGTGTTGTGTCCAATGGCAAGGACCTTTACTCAAATTCTCTCTTCATCAGACCAAACTCTGATAATATATATATATATATATATATATATATATATATATATATATATATATATATATATATATATATATATATACATATATATACATATATATATATATATATATATATATATATATATATATATATATATATATATATATATATATATATATATACATATATATATATATATATATATATATATATATATATATATATATATATATATATATATATATATATATATATATATATATATATATATATATATATATATATATATAAACATATAAACAACGTCGGAGACGCATAAAGCATACGCGAAATGCACCAGCCCACCAATGTTAATTTTGCAGCGGAGTAGGAAAGCGAACAGCATTAATGAAATATTCGCTACGAAAAGCCAGTTGCTACTCAAATGTCAGTTGTTGAAATAGCTTAAAAGTTTACCCCCCCCCCCCGAAAAAAAAAAGAAGAAAATACACTGAATTAAAAGAAGGGTTAATTGAGGAATCTACTTGCACTTTCCAAAAGTAAGCGAATAAAGATTTAAATGTAAAGATGGAATTTGTTACAAAGTTGTACCTGAAACTCTACAGTAAATAAAATTAAACTATACGGATTAGACGCAGTCCAAACGTTCCCACCGCAGAATCAAACAAAAAGTGTAACTAGTTGTAAAATGTTTCAAAACAACAGAATGCACTGACCGAGAAAATTCATATAATATAGATAGAAAATGTATTTAAAGCAAGTAAAATAAAATGGTAACACAGTTTGTAAAAAGCAGATTAGAATAAGAGATCATCAAAAAGTTCTTTTTTTATTGTGGAATGGCAGAAGTGGAATCTCTATGTGTTTCATAAAAAAATCCTAATTCCACGCTTTTAAATAACTGACTTTAGATTTTCAAAATACAAACGAGTACGGCAGTATACCACACCATGTTAGTTGATTGAATTCAATAAATTAAAGTGGTTTACGCACCATAAACAAATTAACAATGCAATGCAAGTGCATACAGCCAGCCAGAGAAATACTGCACTGAGACATGGTTATTCATATACTATTCACTCAACATCTTTGACATCTACTTCAAAATAAGTCATTGGTGATTCTTTAAACAGATACAAATCACAAGCTAGGTAGGATTGCAGGATTACCCATTAGCATTTACTATAAAAGAACGTGCCAGAATTAGTCAAGACATAATTATATTAACATATTAAACTTGCTGCTCGAATGTAAAATATTTCTACCTCATGATAGTATATTCAGTCAAAAAACAACAGCATAAATACGAGAAAAAAATTTAATCTCTTCATCAATAGTTTCTAATTAATACTAAAGTATGACCAGAGATTCCTCAAGGGAAATAAACAAACACTTGGTCAATAATGAACCAGATAATAATAAAAACTATACACCAGGTCTGTGGACAGCCTTCACCTATTGGCCCCCTGATGTGTTAGCGGTTTATACAGAGTCGAAAACAATTGTGGAGCAGGTTATGTTAAATATTTGAGATAATACTATTTCATTATTTTAAACTAAGTGACAGGAAGAATCAAAACCTACACGTTTTGTAAAATGTAACAGAATAATTTATTTATGGAAGTTTAAAAATGAACATTTCAGAGATACTTACAAAATAAACATAATTTCTTTTAACAGGTAAAAAAAACAGTGTTCTGAATGAATATCAGGTCATCGAATGTGCTGATGTGCCAACAATCTTGTCGTATCCTAATGACATTGTCCTTTGAATAAACTCACAATAGTCCCACAATAATATTTTAGTCCAAACAGTATGAGCACTTTGTGATTCCAATAACTAAGCAAAGCAAATGTTTTCTTCTTAAATTCTATCTAAAAACAACATTAAACACATCTGCAGACTGATATTATTAAAAAAGAACATAGAAAAAAGAATGAACTAATGGATCAAATCTCACTTTATAAACACACTGCAGTAGCCATATGAGTCTCAGTCGCAATACATCCTACGTCGCAACAGAACACACCTGACTAATCCGTCCAATGGGAAATTACCCCAAATTTGTAATTAGTCTCATTATTGCAAATGATTTTTAAAAAAATGTCAGCACCTGTTTATAACTCATATGGAATCTACAGAGACGTGCCTAAAGTGAAATATATTACAGACGAGCGTTACAGACAACAGTGTCAGATGAAATGAATTTTCTGACAAAGATAACACTACTGGCTGCAATTACTTCGTTCTGCACGATAAGTGATTAATATATGTGGGAACAGCTAGATTGAACACAACTATAATGTGTTTATGTAATCTGCGTATTAAGCGCACAGATACAAAATAGAACATTTATTACACAGCCAAATTGGACATTTGCATAAACTATTGAAAAGTTAGTATATCTATTCATTAAAAGACATCGCGAGTACATTTCAAAACAATTTTGTAAATTTTCAACATTAAGTAACACATTTAAAAGTGAAGTTAGACTATGATATTGGTGGTGGAGATGTACCGAGTGACATAGATATGAAAATTATTGCAATATCTGAAATAATAATAGTTTGCACAAATTCAGTGGTTTGTTTACATTAGGATTAAACTGTACCTTAATTACTGTGATCGAGATCTCAAGACCAACACTTTTCTCGATGTCAGAAGTCAATGGATGACCGTTTACAAAAAGTCTATGTAGGAAAAACGTCTAATGTTATTGACGCGAAATATCGTCATCATATGACTAAGAAATACTTTGAGACTTTCAGATGTCATGATCGTTATTTCTGAGCAGTTAAATATTCTACAGATTCTGTATATAGAGCCTGACACATTGTTCCTTGATTTTATTAAATCGAACAGCTAAAAATACATCACAACACCTTAATGCGATCCCTTAAATATGTTTAGTTACCAAATGGCAAATAGCTTCAAAGTTAAATGCGTCATCAAACAGTTTACTCTGAAACAGGAAGCTTCTGTTTCTACTATTGCTTACTGCATGCTCTTGGAAAAGTTACTAAAGTTTACAATTGATCCAGTATCAATGTTTGTTCTCTTATTGCCTTCGTCATGTTATTGAAAGCTAATGAGGTTTACAACTGACCCACTACCAACCATTAGATCTTTTTAATGCCTACATCATGTTTTGTAACGATCTTTGAGGTTTACAAATGATTCACCATCAGCTTTGGATGATGTTGTATAGGATAATAGATTTAGTTTCTTTCAGCCAGTTCACAATAAAGGACCACATATCAAAGGATACTTTTACATAATAAAGTTCGTTCTCATTAAATAGAATAACATTAGCAAAGCAGAATGAATACTTTCGTAATAACTGGACACAGACAAATGTATACAAAACGTACAATGCAAAATATAAAAGCTCAACCTAAAACAATAAATCATGGCACAACCCAGACCTCTGTGGACGAGATGTCGTCTTTGATACTATCAACGCTTTATCGTATTATGCATATATAACACAATGACCTTTATTATTCCGAAAAAGCGACAAAGTTAAAAACTGTTTTCCTTAGTAAAATCGAACAGTGTAGATCTGTTAGAAGAACGTTCAAAACAACATGAAGCCGATTTAATCTGGCGGAGGCTAAGATGCCAAACTTCAGGTGGTATTGGAATGACAGCAGCCTGATTAGGTATTGCAATAATAATTCCATTTGCCTTTTAGCGAGAATGGTAAACTATTAATAAAAATCGCGTATAAATAAAAGTTTTAAAAGAAGACAATTTTACAATATCGAAGACATGATAAACAATGATAATAATAGGTGACACGTCGTCACGATAAATGAATGTATTTTCATTATCTGCGAATACCACAGGCAAACCGATCCTTAAAAACGTAATAGGAAAAAAATTAACAATAGACTACAGAACGCCTTGCTAGAATAGGGACATAGAGAATTAAAGATATCTTTATAGATGAAAAAAAAAACATTTTAGATAAGAAAATTACAGGAAAATATAGTGCGAGCTGAAAAGAAAAAAAATAAGTATGGGATTTCATGTTTTGGATGCACTAGTAGTGCCTTTACAAACGAAAGCTATACAATATACGGTGTAACTTGGATTAAAATAACCTTGAAACAGAGATCGATCGACTCAACAAGAAAGAATAACATAAATGGTGAATTATCGATGTTGTTGCAGATAATGTAGTCTACCCCTCTGTATAACCCTATAATACAGTGTGTGTGTGTGTGTGTGTGTGTGTGTGTGTGTGTGTGTGTGTGTTTTGCATATTTAACGAAGCTTTAAGAAAACGTTTTATTTATATTACTTTGATGTTTGTTAATGTGGCAGTTTATAGTGATGTCTAGCACTTGGTTTCATGCCACTGACATGTAGCATGATGTTCCACCCAGTCACATTATCCTGACACCAGTCCGACCAGTCCTAACACTAACCTCTTAATGATGAGTGCCAAGCGACGCAGTGGCAAATACAATGTTTACGAGTCTTATGACTCGGCTTTGCTTGGAACCCGTGACCTCCCGCATCCGATAAGGACGCTCTAACCACTATGGCCAGCGAAGTAGTCGAAATCAGGAGATTTTAGCGTGTGTGTTTTAAGTGAACATTAATGTAAGAACTATGTTATGTGCTATCAGAATTGAAACCTCTGAATTTTGTGCTAACACACCCACACCCACACACATTGAGACTAATCGTGTTGGCTGCTGCTATTTTAGACAGATTATGACTACTTTGAGTAGGTCGGTAATTCGTTAAATGAATTTTTGTGTATACTGTACTAAAAACGTATAAATTCGCGTGCCACATGAACACGACATTGGATGTATATAGATTGGTGTGGTCGTATGTTAGTCAGACAGCAGACAATATTATTTATAAACAAAAATGAATAAACAGCAAGGTCGTATTACACTTGTGTATTAAACACTGAACCGATCAATACATTTGTATAGAAAAAGGATTTTAGATTTACCACAACATCAATAGTGTGTGTGTGCGTGCGTGTGTGTGTGTTTATAATGTATTGACAAAATTTGGTATAAGCCATGATCATACATGATTAAAAAACAAAAGCAAAAATAGCATTACAATCTTTGCCTAGGCCGTCTTAAGAAAATTTAACCCTCGGACGTTGCCTTTGGGTTCAAAGCCTTCCCTGGAGCTCTGCGCAGCACATTTGAACTTCACTGCTTATGAAACCTTATATAAGCAAACTAGCTACCACTAAAATAATGTGCGAGAGAGAAGGGAGTGGTGGTCACTAAGGTGCAATTGATTCAGGTTCACATATGTGAACATATGTTTATGTGAGCTGATGAAGGAACAAGCATTAATTAAAATACTTTCTTCGATGTACTTGATCTGTGAAAAGACTTGTACAACATTGATCGACCATTTTCATCTAGTCTATGAGTTTCATAAATTTTAATTGTTACCAGGCAAATTGGACGTGACATGAACATTCGCCATCTAGTGTAAATAGCAATCTGATTAGTATGAGCAGGTACTTGTTGAAAGCGCAATTAATGGCTTGTTTTATTGCATTGCTCACGTCAATGAGTGACCCAGCTTTGAATAACTTGGTCAAGAGAGACGTGAGAATCACTTAATATACTGGTGCAAGGTCATACACTTGTGATGAAACTCTAGAAGCAAAAGAAAACAATATATCGTGTCAAATTCTTCTTTGCTTAGCACTGTTATGATCCAATAATTTGAACGCAAAATTGTCAGTTATAAATGCCAAACTGCTAGCGACTGCATTTCCAATAATTAACCTCGCTGATGCCATATTTGAAAAGCTGTAATGATCAGTGAATGTAACATTCGTTTCTTTTCGTTTGGATCTTTTCATTCAAATCTGTAATGGAGAAGTTTACGTTATATGTATAGATGTATCTGTGCCTTCATTAATATTTATTTTATTTTTCTGACACCCTCCATTTGGTTATTACAGGTCAATCATTGTTCATTTGCAACACGGCAGGTTATCAATTATCTTGCTGATCAAGCATGTAATTTTTCTATCGTACAATTATTTACCTTTTGAATTTATTGATCTCATTGTTGAATTTTTTTTAATTCAAATCTGCCTGAAAAGTTTCTCCCGCGATTGCAAGATGTTTGAGCCTTCCAGTGATATTTCAAAATATTCCCCATGTCAGTCTTCAGAGCATCCTTCGCTTAAACTCAATAGACTATATGTATTGTTGACTAATATGTACGCATCCTTTCATGTATCTTACTGTTGGGAATGTTTGTATCGAGGGAGGGTGAGCCTTTGAATCTTTGTGTGGACAATTCTTGCGCATGTGAAATCTTTGTTCTGTTGTCATTCATCTACTTTTGTAATACTGGTATTTTTCATTACTTATTGAGTACGACATAGTTCAAATAGCTTAGTATCAATTTGTTCTTTCCACTTTTTAGTATCTTTCAAATCCCCCCCCCCCCCGAAGGTCTTGCGTATTTGAAATCTTTGTTCTAAAACATTTTTACTAGCTGCAACAAATATGTGTACTATATCTGCTGATAGTTAATACCGTTATTGTTGATGTTTACGAAACAATGTCTATGTAAATTTATTATTATTACTGTTTGTAATGGCCATTTGGTTAGTATTTGTAATTCTGTTTTTCCTATTGATTGTAAGTTTGCACTCAAAGAAGAGGTCATTCTTATAATCATAGTGCGCATATTCAGTCATAGGTTTCAAGGTTGACTACCAAATCCATGTAAACATCATGTGATGTAAATCGTGGTCAAGATAGTATTCCAAGTGCTGAAGACAAACAACCATTAAATCATAATTTCCAAGTTCATTTCCCAATCCACACAATCTTAGTCTTACTGAAGTAACATCACTTGATGCCAAGAGACAGGCAACAGGATGCCAAAACTATGAAATAATCTACTTGCGCAAAAAGTGTATTCTCTCTACATACTGAAGCAATATGGAATTCTAGCTGCGACCATAAAACCATCATTGCATGCTTTTGATGATATTACATGATGCACGGCAAATGCTCAGAACCATGCGCGCGTCTTTTTAGGTCGATCAAATAGTGTCGGATAATATTATGGAATTTATTCAATTATCGACTCCTAACAACACGTACAGTCCTAATATCTAATATCGAAACTTGGTCAGCTAGACCCTCAACCAGTGTTGGATAATATTATGGAATTCATTCAGTTATAGACTCCCTAACAATACGTACAGTCCTAATATGGAAACGTGGTCAGCAAGACCCTCAGTAATAATAAGCAGTCTAGTCACCGTATTGTGAAAACCGTCCCATTTGAAACCCATGATAACAGCATTCTATAAAAAAAAAATAGAAAAATGCAATCAGTGAGGAGAAGACATCTAAGTATATGGACTAAACGAGGTTGTTTGTCCCAATTAACTTTCTCTCATAGGTATTATTTGTGACAATGAAGTAGTCAGGTCAAAACCCTCTACTTGCACATTTATATAGCTGTCTGATGAAATGAATGAGACATTTCAGACACTTTACGTTACCACAATTGGAGGAAACTTTGTTCCCATCCTTGTGATGGATGTTGATGTTAAAGTGATGGCAGACACTTTCAACACAGTCATGACAACAGCTGTCACGGACATCATTGGTCTCCATTGACCAAAGAAGAAAACAACCTGGGTTACAGAAGAAGATTCTGAATTTGTGTGATGCCCGAAGAGACCTCAAAAACACCATACACAAAAGGGTCAATGGAGTACCGAGAAATAAACAAGAATATTAGAAGAAGAAAAAAACTTGAAGAAAGTAAAAGAAGATTGGAATGGACAAAAGTGCACATAAATAGGGAGCAATCTGATAAAGAATAACAACAAAAAGGCATTCCAAATTGTGAAAGACCTCACCAGAAAGAAGCAACCAAGTGTCAGTACCATTCAAGACGAAACTGAAAAATGCCTCACAGAAGTGAATGACATTGCAGAAAGATGGACTGAGTATTGTAAAGAACTCTACAACCATCAGTCCACAGGAGACAGAGAGGTGCTTAAAGTTCCAAACTCCACATTTGATGATGATTTCCCCATTCTCAAAGAAGAGGTGGAGTCAGCAATAAGATCACTAAAGAATGGGAAGGCAGCTGGAGTAGACAACATCCAGGTGAACGTATCAAGAATGGGAGTAATCAATGATGGAGATACTAACAAAAATCTGTACCAAGATCTGGCAGACAGGTGAATGGCCAACACAGAGGACCCAGTTCCTGACACTCCCTCCAAAAAGGCAATTTCCAGCTGTGCCAAAATTATAGAACTATCACTATCAGTTTGATCAGCCATGCTAGTAAGGTGATGCTTAAGATCATCTCCAACAGACTGAAACCACAAGCAGAAAAAATAACCAATGAAGAACAGGCAGGTTTCAGGGGTGGAAGAAGCACAACAGAACAAATATTCAATATCAGGGTTATGTGTTTAAAGTGCTCGCAACATCAGAAAGACATCAATCATGTGTTCATTGATTTCAAAAAGGCCTTTGAAAGAATGTGACGTAAGGCATTGTTGGCCACAATGAAGAGGTACAACATGGGTCAAAGGTTGACCAATACCATGAAACAGCTATCCACAATGGTTATTAGTGCAGAAATTGCTCATGGTTCTGTGGGGGACTGATTCCAGAAAACAGTCGGAGTACATCGATGCTGTCTCCTGTCCCCGACGCTTTTCAAAATCTACTTAGAGCACATCATGTGCAAAGCCCTGGAAAACCAGTCAGACCGTCAGCATTGGAGGGAATAAAATCACCAACCTCCACTTTGCAGACGACATTGATGGACTGGCAGGCAGTGAAGATGAGCTTGCAACCTTAGTGATGAACCTGGATGAAACATCTTCCAGATTTGACACAGCGATAAGCACTGAGAGAACAAAGCTGATGACAAATAGTGGCAAACAAAGCTCAGCCAAGATTAAAGTCAGAGGACAGGAACTGGAAACAGTGGGCCAGTTCAAATATCTTGGTTCCACAACCAATGAAGAGGGATCAAGAGCAGAAATTTGTCATGAGCAGCACAAACAACAGCAGCTATATCACAGATAAGACCCATCAGGAGATTCAAGAATATCTGTCTAAAAACTAAAATCAGACTAGTGAGTGCACTAGTCATCTCAGTCTTTTTGTATTTCATGTGAGGCATGGCCCATGACAGAAGAATTACATTGAAGAATTCAGGCACTTTAAATGAGGTGCTACAGAACCATCCATGGCATCTCTTACATGGAATACATAACAAATGAAGTGTGTAATACCATCAGGTTCAACACAGGCCAATGTGAAGGCCTCCACCCCAGCCTCAAAAAAGAGAAAGCTGAAATGGTATGTCCATGTCACTAGAGCCAACAGTACTGCATGGCAGCATCCAGGATGGCAGAAGGAGAGGTAGACAAAGAAAAATGTGGACTGGCAACATCAAAGAATGGACCAGGAACATTTTTGCGGAGACAGGAATTGGCACATGATCGAGACAAGTGGAGGGAACTGGTCAGATTTCAGCAGCACAGTGCCTTGACAACCACATTAGGTCGAGACTGATGATGAAATGTCTAAAGATCATTGAAAGAGTTATGTAATGGGACTGTCCATTCACCTTGATTTTGTTTCACACAGATTCTGGTTCATTGTCCATTTTCGACCAGCAGCATCTGGGTAAGATCTTTATGTACCAGTGATAATACCAGTCCCTTATATAAGGTTCTTTCATTTCTATATACATTTGAATTACATTCCTCCATTAGAATTATGGTGAAATGGTGACTGTGTTATCAATTTTAGTTTCCTGGAAAGCAATGATGTCTTGCTTTTTAAAATCTATGAGAAGAAAGTAACTCCAAATTCTAACCCTTAATGTTATTTAGGTATGTTTATTGATACCTGTATCAACTTTTAAAAACATTTCATTCAGATTACTGTTCTTGTATTTTCCTTTGTATTTGATGTTACTAAATCCTTCCCTATTTAGGATAAGAGATATATTTTTAGTCTGAATGGGTGGTTGTTTGCTGGGGGGTTTAATATAAAAAAGAAAATTAGAATTTTACATTTATGACATATCCATCTTCATTGTTTAACTTGAATATCATTATATACTAATTTACCTATTTGGTTCTGATGAGTAGGCTATGTGATGGGGGGAATTGAATATTATGTGGTATTTTCTTGATGTAAAGAGCTATAGCATGTAAGCTCCAATACGAGTATTCACTCGTAAGATGATGTCATTTTACCAATATACACACCATGATAGTAAGTTTTGAAGAGGGGACCTTCAATAATACCTTTTGAACATAATTTAAGAATATAACATGGTATGCACTGCAAAATGAGGATAAACACGTGATGACTGTATGAAGGGTAAAATGTTCTTAAGTCAGCTGAATAAGGGATCACACTGAAATGCCCTAATGTAAAATTAAATCATGTACTAGAAGTCAACCGAAAGCGTTAATGGACAAAAGACACCTTTGCCGTATATATAGGATGGGACACAGATGCCATTTTCAGCCCTGCACAATGTCTCATTAGTGGCTGACAATGCATTAACCATATATGTATATATTCTTAGATCAAGTGCATTCATATTCATTCAACAGTACAAAACAGCTATAAATGAATGGTACAAACTGTTATGAATCAATTTTATCAATTGCTATGAATGCATTTATTTTGTTGGTATCCAATTATCTTTTTCAAAATATGATCATTATATTGCTGTTTAATTTGATGCATTGAGGATTCAGCCATTTATTTCAATAGAATTCATAGCTGCTACAAAATCATGAATACCGATATACCACAAACATTTCCAAGAATTCAGTTTAATAGGTATGGGTTTGTAGCAAAACTGTATGGGTACATTCAATTTGATAAGTACAGGTAAGTATCAAAACTTTATGGGTACATTCAATTTGATAAGTACAGAAGTATCAAAACTTTATGGATATATTCAATTTGATAAGTACAGGTAAGTATCAAAACTTTATGGGTACATTCAATTTGATAAGTACAGGTAAGCAGCAAAACTGTATGGGTACATTCAATTTGATAAGTACAGGTAAGTAGCAAAACTGTATGGGTATAGTCAATTTGATAAGTACAGGTAAGTATCAAAACTTTATGGGTACATTCAATTTGATAAGAGCAGGCAAGTAGCAAAACTTTATGGGTACATTCAATCTGAAAAGTACAGGTAAGTAGCAAAACTTTATGGGTACATTAAATTTGACAAGTACAGGTAAGTATCAAAATTTTATGGGTGCATTAAATTTGACAAGTACAGGTAAGTATAAAAACTTTATGGATACATTCAATTTAATAGGTACAGGTAAGTAGCAAAACTTTATGGGTAAATTCAATTAAATAGGTACAGGTAAGTAGCAAAACTTTATGGGTACAATCAATTTGATAAGTACAGGTAAGTAGCAAAACTTCATGGGTACATTCAATTTGATAAGTACTGGTAAGTAGCAAAACTTTATGGGTATATTCAATTTGATAAGTACACATCTCTATCAAAAGCAGGTTAGTGTAATCCACCTACTACACTAAAGTAATTCTCGTATGATTTCCACACGTCACTCTGCATTCAAGATATTGATGCATCAAGGAACCTTAAAACCATCATATGGCTTAATGTTCCGCACCATAAAAGAGACATTCAGTGACATACGTTTAATGAGGCGTTGTCCATAATGTATTTTAATTAAATACTTGTCAAGTAGGCAAGACAGATTATCTATGAAATTTCAGTTCATAGTCTGTAAGGGGCCCCCGAGTGGTCTAAAGCGCTTACTGTTACAGATCACTGCCGTCTCACCTGTCTGCGTGGGTTCGAGTCTAACATTCGGCTAATGTAGTTATGTGAGAAAGCTTGCCAGTAGCTTCTCGTGGGTCGGTGGTTCTTTCTGGGGGTTTTCCTGGGTTCTTCCTCCACCAATAATACTGGCCGCCATGTAGCGCCTATCTTGTGCTAAAAAATGGCGTTAAACCCTAAAAACAAACAAACAAACAATCATAGTTTGTAGATAACTCGATATAAATAAAAGACACTGATAATGCTTCTAACATCAATCTAAAATTTTAATGGAAATAGTGAGTAGTACAACTCCTTTTTCCTGGGTCTGTCTTCTAAAGGCCACAACAGCAGAGAAATTTGTAAGGAACAATAGCAAAAAGAGTACACAGTCATCAGCAAACAATAATTTATATATACAGAAAGTCTGTACATTGAATTTTAACTTTGTAATGAACATTAGCACAAGGATTATATGTCCAAGTGAAAACAATGATTCATGTATACAGAAAGTATGTACACTGTATTTTAAGTTTGTAATGAACATTATAGCACAAGGATTATATGTCCAAGTGAAAACAATGATTTTATGTATATCAAAGTTCAGACTTGGAAGTTAAAATTTGTAAAGACCATTAGCACAAGGAGTACATTGCAAAGTGAAAAATGTATTGATATATACACAAAGCTGGAAGAATGTATAGCAAATGTTTATGTTCTTTTGATATTATTTCTATGCAAATATCTTAATGAGAACTACTGATTTTGTGCCTGCAAAACATTTGTATGTGATATATCTACATAATAAGAATATATTAACCCTTTGCATTTTGCCACGCAGTAGCCGTTAATCTTGTATTTGTTGACTAATTGCATGTATATTTGTTTTAATTACATGATCATCATCTAGACTAGCTGCTAGTGTCACCATGGATAAATATTATTATTATTATTATTATTTCTGTACATCATTTACTGAATTATAGACTAGCTGCTAGTGTCACCATGGATAAATATTATTATCATTATTATTATTTCTGTACATCATTTACTGAATTATAGGGAGAGAACTACTTTGAGTAAACTGCAAGACAATTCTACTTCACTGTTTTCTGTGGGGAGAGAGCTACATTGAGCAAACTGCATGACAATTCTGCTTCACTGTTTTCTATGGGGAGAGAGCTACATTGAGTAAATTGCAAGAGAATTCTGCTTCACTGTTTTCTGTGGGGAGAGAGCTACACTGAGTAAACTGCAAGACAATTATACTTCACTGTTTTCTATGTTGAGAGAACTACTTTGAGTAAATTTCAAGACAATTCTGCTTCACTATTTTCTGTGGGGAGAGAGCTACATTGAGTAAACTGCAAGACAATTCTGCTTCACTGTTTTCTATGGGGAGAGAGCTACATTGAGTAAATTGCAAGACAATTCTGCTTCACTGTTTTCTATTTCTCTTGATTTATTTTAAGACACCTGTTTTGTAATACTCCATTTTATAGTAACATGTTTGACAGTAAAGACTATATAATACCAAATAATTTAATAAAAGTATCATGGTTACTATGCAATTCAATATCAAGCTTTCACTTAACTAAATACACGTACCTTCTAGTTACAAAGAGAGAAATTTGACAGCAGAAACCAAAAGTGTAATCAAACTGCTTAAATGATAAGCCCATGATTGATGAAAAACCTAACCCGACTCACTTTTCAAAAATTGTAGAAAGATTTTAACTAATAATGTCATGCAAAATGATTAGCTCAACTTTTTCAAATATTTAGATGGCTGACTCCCTCACTCCCAAAAGACTCACATTCACATCTTTCATCATGAGAAATACTGTAAATTATTTGTACAGAGAAACAAAAATTCCTTATTTTCCATTTACATCAGTTAGGATCCTTGATTATATATTTTTGTTTAATTAGCCACAATTAATCTTGTCAAAACAAAATTTTATTATCCCGAAAATCGGCCTCACATTAATGACTGAACTAAGACTGAATGCACAAGAATGTAGAAATACAGATGCATGTAAATGTAATCTATATTGTTTTTGTAAAAGTAACCATATTTTTATTTGAGTCAAAGACATAAACCATAGGTTTCCTGAAATGAATTTTATCAAAGCAGGAAAAACAGTCTTGATCAAGTATCACAGTAAAAAGACTTTAAGGTTCGTGAAAATCTAGTCTTCAGTTCCATGTTTGACTTCAACGATCAAGAATCTTGAAGAAATATTCCACCTGTAAAAGAAAAAGAAAAATATTAGTAGTTATCCTTTGTTCTCTTGTGTATGCTAAAGAAACAGAACTGTTTCAGGAATTTAATCTGTTTTCATGTCAATCATGCTTTAGACATTTCATTTTGATAAATGCTAAACATACATCATTGCTTCTGTAAGATGTCACTGCATTAATGAAACATTAATTTTTCAACTTTATCACTGTACTACAATTATCCCAGTACAATTAATGATATGTTTATTTACAATGTTCATATTGTTAAAAAATTAACTTTATCATCTTTATCCATGTATAAAATATTCACATTTTTGAACAATTAAATTTATCTCAATTTTTCCTGAGTAAATGTCCACATTACCAAGCAGGAAACTTTGTAATCATAATTCATGTTTAATTTTAATATAATTGAACAATAATATTTATCCCATTGATCCCTGAATAAATTTCCACAATACCAAACTTTGTTGTCATAATTCTTGTATAATTTTCATACTATTTGATCAATTAAATGTATCCCATTTTCCCCTGAATAAATATTCGCTATACAAAACAATTAACTTTATCATCTTAATCTCTGTATAATTTTCATGTTATTGAACAATTAACTTTACCATACTTATTTTGGTATGATGTCAATATTACTGATCAATTAACTTAACTGTACTTATTTTGGTATGATGTCAATATTACTGATCAATTGACTTAACCATACTTATTTTTGTATAATGTCAATATTACTGATCAATTATCTTAACCATACTTATTTCTGTATGATGTCAATATTACTGATCAATTAACTTAACCGTACTTATTTTGGTATGATGTCAGTATTACTGATCAATTAACTTACTATATTTATTTTTGTATGATGTCAATATTACTGATCAATTAACTTAACCATATTTGTTTTTGCATGATGTCAATATTACTGATCAATTAACTTTACCATATTTGTTTTTGCATGTCAATATTACTGATCAATTAATTTTACTATACTTGTTTTTGAATGATGTCAATATTACTGATCAATTAACTTTACCATACTTGTTTTTGCATGATCTCAATATTACTGATCAATTAACTTTACCATATTTGTTTTTGCATGATCTCAATATTACTGATCAATTAACTTTACCATATTTGTTTTTGCATGTCAATATTACTGATCAATTAACTTTACTATACTTGTTTTTGCATGATGTCAATATTACTGATCAATTAACTTTACCATATTTGTTTCTGTACAATGTCCACATTACTAACAAATTTATCTTGTGAATTACTGTATAATGTGAACAGTAATTAAAACTGAGATGGTTCTAAATTTTCATTAAATTGAACATGGCCTCTGTTTAGCAGAAAAAAATGTTATGCCTTGCAAACAACTATATGAATTATAGTGTTGAAATTCATTGCAATATTTTGTTCTAGAATTTGAAAAAGAGACTTTTCAAATCAAAAAGTCTTGCTAGACATACTCAATATAGTGGATCTATGTCACTTATACAGACCTTTCAAAATGCAAAACGTGTGACTTGATAAATATAGAAACATAATAAAATATCCTACCAAATTATACAAATATATAACTTGTTGATTGCAACTCAAAATCTTCTGGTTTTTAATTGGCTTCCATTTTTCCCATGTGACTCAAGGTATATAGTCAAACTTGCCCTAACAATTAGCCTTATATAACAGTCACCTAATCTAAATTAGCCTTATATAACAGTCACCTAATCTCAATTAGCCTTATATAACAGTCACCTAATCTCAATTAGCCTTATATAACAGTCACCTAATCTCAATTAACCTTATATAACAGTCACCCAATCTCAATTAGCCTTATATAACAGTCACCTAATCTCAATTAGCCTTATATAACAGTCACCTAATCTCAATGTCATTCCCATTTCCCTCTTTGAAATTTCCTGAGTAAAAGTCATGTATGAAATGATCAGGTTCTTTCTGTAGTCAATAGCCACATCATTCCTAATCAAATGGTGGCTTCTTTACTCTAGAGTAAATATCATGCAAATTAAAATGTCTCCTTTACCATGAAAGGCTTTGACTCAGTAAAGATATGTCATGTGAACTGATGTATAAACATGTATGATCATACTTTATTTACCATACTTAAGTCAATAAGTCAGTGTAACTTTAAACTCACTAATCTGTTGCATTATTTTAAGAATTTGAATAGTCTAATTATTGCAAAAAAATTGTTTGTTGGGTCAATATTTGTAGTAAATCATCATTTTATAGCCCCCATTCACCCAAATCCCCATCCCTTTTCTTGGAGTGGGTGGGTGAAGAATACAATAATGACTGTACTTATTTATTAATCAGAAATGGATAGTGGGTGACTAAGTTTACTCTGAAATTGCTTAAGTTTATCAAATTTGACTGATTTTAATAATTTATATCAGTGTTTACTGTTTAATAATAGATTGGGGATCAATATTCTCATAATCTCTTCCTACAATTAAATATTGCTTTTAATACAATTGATGAAATTTTGCTTTCAAACACAGAACCTTACTGTCATACAAAAAGACTAATTGGTGTGAGTAAAGAAACAACAATTTAAAAAAAATAAAGTACATGTATAATAATAATATTAAAAGTCAGCATACATAAGCACAAAATTTGGTCAACAAGTCAAAGGCAAAGAATTAATGAATGATAAATTCATCCAGTGAATTCTTTGAATAGAAAATCTGCGAATGTCTTGAAATGTTTTTTTTTATTTAAATAATAATAATAATAATAATAATAATAATAATAATAATATTCACTGCATGCTATTTGTTCATGAACCAAATATGAAAGGTGAACTGGCATTTTGAGGTCACCTTAAATAAAAAAAATTCAGTTGTGTCTTTTTCCCATAACAGGTTTGACTGTAGACTTGTATCCTGTATTTTATTTGACAGTGAGAAAACTAAAAGTACCAGTCACCAGAATCAGTGACATCATGTTTTCTTATCTTGAAAAACCGTAACCACTTAAAATATCTATTTACCGTGAAGTTAACATAGCAAAATTTAAAGAGAAGGCATCATAATTCAGAGTGCAGGCTTTCAGTTAAAACCCAGAGAAATGCCACTAAAATGGAAGATATTTACATCTTGAAATGTAAACTAAGATCTTTCTTACGTATCATTACATGATTCCCATCAGAGATGTTTTTCCATGAGCTAATACAATGTCTTTCATTTTTAAGAATTCCCAAAACCTAAGAGTTATGATATCATATTATTATTGTGTCATGCAGCAGTTTAAATGGCACTGTTTCAATGTACCGAGTCAAATTGAATTTCGAGATGTTGCTCTAAATTAGATAATGAAACAATTAAAAATCTTTGCTCTGGGTAATATTGTATATGAACCAGTAGACCAATAATAATGACCTCTGCTTCACATCAGTCAATGAGATTTACCAGTTCCTAAAAATATGTATGGTACCATAGAAGAGGTCAGATTGGAACCGCTGATGCCAGACTTTATTTTGGAGATGTAGGCTCTAGATATTTGTAGACCGATACATGTTACACATGATTAAATATGGACTAGTTACATATAAATTTAGAATCATTGGTAACTTAAGTATGTTTTATAAAAGTAAACCCTGATGACATACTTTTTACTGAAGAAAAAAATGATTATACTGTACAAGTTTGTTATATTTATCTCATATGCATTTTTAATGACCTTTTCCAAAAGAATGTGATTAGGAAAAATTACCTCCAATAAAGCATCTTCTGGTAGGTCTGTACAATGGACTGCATTCTTCACTTTGTCATTACCAAAGAGGGCTCGTAATGTCCGAGGCCGTAGGTGACGAGCAATTTCCTACAGGTAAAAAAAATGTAAATGCATTATGCTTGCTACACGAATACAAGTCTGTACAGTGGACTGCTTTCTTCATTTATAACCAAAATGGGCCTTATCATCAAAATGGGCCTTATCATCAAAATGGGCCTTATCACCAAAATGGGCTTTATCATCAAAATGGGCTCACAGAGTATGAAGCCAGCAGAACAGTGACTGTTATATCTCACTTCCCACTAACATGGGCTTGACAATTTACCCTATGACCAATTATACAGAAATGTCTGTGTTGCTAGCAATGGAGATTTATTACGGTTTATTATCTCGTTAGTCCAACCTATCTATTAAAGAAGTCAATAACCCATAAACTGTTTTTTAATGATGTTATACTATCTACCAGAAATATTTTGTAACTAATAGTTCAGTTTATTCTCTATTAATTGGTCATACTTCTAGTACATAATTGAATTCTCTCCGATTTGAAAATTTCTTTGACATTACTGTGTACATCATTCTACTCCTGACTGCATGACATCATGACGTATAAAATTTGATGTTCAAATTTAAGTACTGCATATAAACACCATGGCTCGTGAATAATTTGACTTACTTCTCAGGGACACATCAGCAGGATGCAGACTACGAATATGAGAATGAATATGGTTGTAACAAATGAAAACACATTCCTTCAAAAAGCACACTAACATTTAGAGATGTATGGAAGAAAATCGATGAGTGTTCTTAGTCAATTGATTTGTAAGTAATGATATACGGAGTATCCTGTATCAAGTAAAACATGTACTGATCAATTATTTATAACACCAAATATTTTTCTATGGCGGATATATATAATGCATTTCAATTTTACATGTGATGTTCAAATTTCCTCTTTATGTTTCATGCTATAATTGTGCTGTCTCTGTGTAAGACAAGACTCCATTGATGTTTTATGTTATAATTGTGTTGTCTCTGTGTAAGACAAGACTCCTTTGATGCGTTATGTTGTGTTGTCTGTGCATTAGACAAGACTCTTTGATGTTTTATGTCCTAATTGTGTTGTGTTATGGACAAAACTCTTTGATGTTTGATTCATAATTGTATTGTCTGTGTATTAGACAAGACCCTTGGATGTTTTATATTATAAATGTGTTGTGGGTTTTTTAGACAAAAATATTTGATGTTTGATATAATAATTGTGTTTTTATTATTATACAAGACTTTCAATATTATATTATAATTTTGTTTTCTATAAATTAATGAAGACTCAGATGCCTGTGTTTGACAATAAAAATAAATGAGTCTTAAAAGTGTGTTTACTTTCTCAATGCTGCTTTTACAACTCTGGGGTTTAGTATTTTGATTATCAAGTGTCAAATTCTGGATCTTGGGAAATTCAGCTGATGAGTCAATGACTCTTTATTTTCAAGTCTTAAGGTGTTGATTAGTTGTGTACACTCAAAATCCCTAATTGCCACATATATGACTGTATTGTAATTATGTACTTGTACATATTGTTACCAAGATGTCAGTGTGATTTACCAAGTCTAAAGTTTTATTATAATAAATAATTTGTCCTACCAACAGATTTTATTTCCTTAGTGTGAGAAAACTGACAATGACTGTGTGTATGTTCAGATAAGAGACAAGATTGTGCACCTAAAAGATAAATAATGATGACAAAGTATTTGAGTGAAAAGATTAATATAGTAGTCAATCCATAATATTCATGCTATCAAAGCATCCACAGAATATTGATGATGAATTATCAATGCCATGATTATTCATTCAAAGCCAAAATGTGCCCAAATATTTTAAACAGTTAATACCATCAATGTGGCTTGACCAATCTAGGACATGGATACTTTTTATTAACCAGGTGCTTGTGTAGATAGTAATGTGTTTGGTGTCATTGACCTATTGAAAGATTCAGGAATCATCATAAAAACTCATGCTGTTGGTAAACAACATCAATTTTCATTTAAAATGTCCACATAACACTCACTTGTCTTAGTTTTAAATAATATGCATAAAGAATGGGTGCATGCAGTGAAATTTTTCAGCACAAGATAAGCTACATGTGGTGGCCAGTATTGATGGTGGAGGATGAACATGGGAAAACTTCTGAAAGAACCGCTGACCCATGATAAACTACCGGCAAGCTGTCTCAAATACCCACATTGGCTGATCCTGAGATTTGAACCCAGGCAGAGGTGAGATGGCAGTGATCCGTAATGGTATGTGTTTTAGACCACTCCACCACTCAGGGTCCCTTGATGTTGTTAGAATAAAGCCTGATGACTCTTTCATCATTGAAGAAAATACCACCTAGTCATCACAGTGATGTCCTAAACACCAACCTGAATGCCTCACGTTTTTAACTAATGTCAACATTGCTGATGGAATTCAATTTCTATTTCTTGATGTACTTGATGCAGTTTATTTTCATGGTTTCAATAAAAAAAAAACTCCCTTCCAATCATCACCTGACACAATTTTTACAAGTTGCCTGCAATCTGAGTTGAGTTTCCTAGCCCTTCCTCATCCTTTATGGTGTTCTATTATCTTGATCATTGTGACTATTCCACACAACTCTGTACAAAATGCATCCGGGAATTCCAAGGTTTATCATTGCCTTGATCTTCTCCTCAGCTAGTTTTCTTTTCTCAAATGCACTGATTTTCATACATTCACTCACTAATGTGTACACTCAATAACTTATTCTCAGGGGAGGTAACTCTAAAGAAATAATTTTGATGTGGTAATTTTAGTTGCCTTCATTGACACAAGCAAAATAAGTCAGACTGTCTGAGTTTGTATTTACAACAAATAACATTATAGAATATATTGAAAATTGTGAATCCTTTCTTGAAAAACTATCCAACCCATACAAAAATGTAGAATGTATGAAACTCAATATGAATAACACAAACAGAGCCACTATTATAAAAACATAGATGAACATGTTGTTATTTTTATACTTAAGGGCATTACAATGCATTATATGTTTGCCAAGTTATGGTGGTCAGAAAAGGCAGACATATAGAAAGATGGAAGATAAACATGATTCATAAAAGGTCCTTGCATTTCCATATAAGGCCCCTTGCAACACCTGCAAAATGTGTTCTACACAGTACAGATGTCTAGATTATCTTAAAACTTACAGGATCAGTGGGTCCAACCATTTCTCTGAATGCAACAGGAGCATTTTGTGCCCTGATCTCCATTGCTATGCTAGGTCCTGATGTCAGCTCATTTACCATAGCATTATACTCCTGAACAACTCCCTTGTAAACCTCATAAAACTCCTCTGCATTAGCTTTCTCCATGAAAAACATCTGCAGCATGGAAATCTCAAAACCAGCCTCTATTATGGCATTGATGATTTTTCCTGCTTTACCTAATAAATAGAAGAGGATAACAAATTATTCTAATTATCCACATTAAATAAAGAAATATAAATCCACATTACATATCTATTAAAAATACCTCTCTAAATGAGATGTGTATTATCATTGGCATGGAACACCATGAACAGATTTTAAATACAGCTGTTTACAATATGGTGGTGACAGTTCAGTAAATCATTGATGTCTGTACTTTTTCTGTCTCAAACTATGGAGACATTCTAGACCCAAAGACAAAGTTCACTAGAAGGTGTTTATTGCATTTACAATGCTAGTATTTGATTTCAATTTAGAAATGTGTCCATAAACATGGATATACTTGCAAATCTGGCATGATTAAAGTAAGATGTGGGGCATAAAATACATGGAAATAAATGAAAGCAATTGATGAGGAGACCATTGCGTACACTGTAGTGTTAGGATAGGTGTGGCTGTGACATGTTTTCCTGTCATTATATTTCTCTCATGACAAGTCTCTTAATAGGCCCAATTAAATCTTTAACAAACTTTGGGGATTATCAAAGATGAAATTATGAATACTGTACTGTTAGGATTGGTTTGGCTGCAACAGGTTTTCTTATTTTATTTCTCTCTTAACAAGTCTCATGATAGTCCGAATTAAATCTTTCACAAAATATAGTGATCATCAAAGAAGAAATTCTATATAGGATTGTTAGGATTGGTTTGTCGGTGGCATTTTCTCTTGTCATCATATTTCTCTCTTGACAAGTCTCATGATAAGCCCAATTAAATCTGTCACAAACTATGGGGCTTACAAATGAAATGAAGAATTGTTACAAATGAAATGAAGAATTGTGTATACTGTAGTGATAGGATGGGTTGGTAATGACATATTTTCTTGTCATTATAATTCTCTCTTAACATCTCTCATAATCAGCTGAATTAAATCTTTCACAAACAATGGGATTTATTGAAGAATAAATTGTGTAATTTAAAATTTGAGCATGCTTCTGAGTTACTTCTACTTACCATCAAGAACAGCATGTGGCTTGATGATGCAGCATGTGCAATCATCAAATTTGGCAGTGTTTTTACGAGAAGGCCCAACACTGGGGAAGAAAAACTCCACTTCCCTAGCTGCTGATGCCACACCATCAGAACCATGGCAGGCATTCATGGTCTTGTCTGTATGTAAAAATAAAAAATAAAAATAAATAAACATATAACTGAAATAAAATACACAAATTTATACCTTGAACATAGAAGAATCAAGTGTGTAAGGCAATGGCCAAATAATGGAAACAATTAACATCATTTTGATATTATGACCAACACTGGAAAGCAGGCATGTGGAAACCTACAGCTTCCTTGCCAAATTTGGCCTGCAGCTTGATTTTATCATCATAAGCTTTAAGAATCATATATCAGGACCATGACCTGGAGGAAGTTGCACAAACCTCATGTCTCTGTAGCAAAGTTGTGATAAATATTTTAACCAAAATTTTACAGCTGTTATCAGAATACGGCTACACATTTTATCTTGAGAATTAAATTCTACTTTCCCAGACCTAACATCAATTTGTCCTAAACTATCAAATGTAACTTGTTATATATAAAATGAAACAAATGAGTATATTTTGAACTTTTATGTCTGTTGTTATTTTTCCTTCAAGAGACAGAATTCAGCTTTTATATTTATTGTGTATCTCATGACCTTCATTTTTTATTATTAACTGTTCCTAAAATAAATAAAAATCCCATTAAATTTATAAGGCAAACAATTAAAATGGAAAATAAATAACAGTGAAGAGAACAGTGGAGTCCTTACCATAAGAAAACAATTTAAAAAATATAAATTAAAACTAATGCACCAATTAAATTGAAACTTTGTAAACAAAATTGTTTTGTTCAACTACCTGGCCATTAAAAAGACTACATGATGTACTGGTAAGGGTAGGTAAGGACCAACACAGGCCACAGTATGCATTCCCCATCCCATAACCAGAATCTTAGATAACCATATTCCTTCAAACAATAAACTGTTTATGGAACATGTACCATATTTTCCCACATATATCCCGCAGACGCAGATAATCCACACCCTCATATAGCCCACGGGTTTTGGGGTTTTGTGTAAAAAATCGTAGGCATAACCCGCGCCTTTGTATAACCCGCAACCATAGATTGATGAACTTTTTTGTGCATGTTCACATTGTCTACCATTACTGTTTTTAGAAGGACCGAATTCGTCAATGCTCACACGTGGATGACGAATGATACTACAACTACTACATTTTCACTCACCTGCCCAACATGCAAATTTGTATTTACGCTATCAAGTCAGTCGGCCTCGGTCCATATTCATCCCTCTGCATCAGTTCAAGTTAGTCACCCTGCCTCCACTATGTTCTGGCTGGCAGCCGGCAGATTTGAATTTTGAAGCCAGGTACTTGTGAGCCGGTTATGCAATGGTGTGAGGTCCTGAGGCTGAATGCCACAATTGTCAATTTCGAATGTAGCTCGCATGACGTCAAGTAACTATTCAGGCTCGGTACACAGTGCTTGTGCGCATAGGCTGTCTATAGGAGCTGTGCCTCAACTACAGACTACATAAACGCGGACATTTCTAAATAATCTTGTATTCTTGTAAAGTGTAGATTCGAGTTTAAATAATTTCTTTGTTTAATTTTAAAAATTCCGAAACGAAAGTCTTACACAGCCGACTTCAAGCTAACTGCCATTGCGTATGCTTAAGTGCATGGCAATAGAGCCACAGGCAGAAAATTTGATATTGATGAGAGTGTAATCCGAGGTTGGAGAAAAGAAAAAGGAACGTTGGAGAAGATGAATCAACCAAAACGTGCTCATCGCGGACCTAAAGCAAAATGGTCTCACCTTGAAACTGACCCAGTGGGACAACAACCGACCAGTCTCGATAGTTGAAATCAAACTGAAGGCCAAACTCATGGCAGCAGAGAAGCACATTGATGATTTCAAAGGAGGAGTGCATTGAGTATATAAATTTATGAAGAGGAACCAATTATCAGTCAGAACACGAACGACCATCGGATACGAAATTTTAAGTTTTTATCCCGAAATGTTGATTTGGTCCCGATACCGTAAGTTATTGTAAAGTCACCGTAGTAGCCATAATATCCAACCTTCGCAAAACAAAACTAGAACAATATATAAGTTATGTAGTTATGTTTTTCAAACAATATATTGAAATATTATTATGTATAAAAAATTTGTGATATAGCCCGCACCCTTATATAACCCGCACCCCCCCCACCCCGGTTTTATGATAAAGTACTTGTGAGTTTGCCCTAAACAGCTGTAGTAATTCAGTGTATACTACACACATTTGTGTACCAATCTAATGTGTCAACTTTTTTTTACTAAAGGTTCCAGTCAAGTGATTAATGTGATCATTGTCAAATGATGTATTGTAGATCAAAATTATCAAAATGCATAGGTTGTAATGATGCTGTTACAAGATTTTCTGTAATGTACTTAAGTTATGATTACCAGGATTTACATTTTTAACATGCTACAAGAAAGCAAGCATAGAATATTCACTTTTCTGACGCTGTTTCAAAACAAGTTAAACAAGTATAGTAATGGATTTTCACACACTTGATGAATAAGTCTGGACTGTAATGCAAAGATAAAGTCTATGGTAATTGGACACTAATAATAAACCACAGCATCAAGTGAAATATAGTTATTGATTAGCCAAGTTGATTTTCTTTTCTGGGCAAATGATTACACTTTTTACATAACCAGAAATCTTTTTGAAAAAATTGATTTTTTTGTATACCCTGTAATTTTTACACAGCATTTTAAAATGCATTTTATTTTATGTAATATAGTTTTCTCACATAACCTAACTGACACTATAGTGAGACATGAGATTAATGCTGCTTTTATATGTATAAAATAAATGTTTGAAAATTTGGAGAACCCTATCTAGCACACTGACACTGATATAACAAATCATATTTTTTAATACTTAGTTTACTCACCTGTAGAGAAAAAAATCAAATTGTAAAATCAGAAGAAAAACATATTGTCCTTATTAAATGAAAAAACTATTAAAATGTCTACACCATGACAATTTTTAAACTAAGTGTTTATTTTTTTTATAGTAGATGATGGTACAAGATTAAAGCATGGCTGATTCTTCTGCTGCATTTCAAACACTGTATTTTTTAATGTTTACATTTTCTTGATAACTGTTTCAATCTAGAAGAAACTAGACAAATAATGTCAATTTGCATTCATTATTGCATAAAAGTGTGATCACAAAAAATGACTTATGGGATAGCCCTACATTATATATGTGGGTGTGGTTGCTTGGAATTTGATTTTTCATTTATATGTTTGTTCTGAGACAATGAATGAAATATTTGTATATTTTAGGGCAGACAAGTATTTTGCCAATATTAATGACCTTTTCCAAACCTAGCTCTGATGCTGGTTGGGTTTTCTTTTCTAGCCACAGCACTGTCTGTTGGACCAAGCAGTTCTCTCCATCTTCCCACAGTTCCTTCACCCATCAGCTCAAATGCTACCACAGGACCACTTGTTATATAGCTAAGGAGATTGCTGCAATGGTACAGAGGTTGCTTCATGTTTAACCAAACCCACAAAAAATATTTAGAATTATAAATCTAGTCACATACGATAATTTTGGTTACAGATCGTTAAATAAAGACTGTTTATGCACATGCGCACACAAATACACACATAGAGAATCTTAGTGCATCAAAATGAAATTAATGCAGCAAACAAAATGGTAAAAGACAGCATATAAAGTCAAAATAGGCAGAAAAGTTAATTTTATACTGCATTTAACTTCTGTTACATTTAAATATTATATTTTCTCGTCTTTAGCCTATTAGATAAAAGAAAAAATTGTAAATAAAACCTTGATTAACTCTAATAATGAACTCATATACAACAAATTATGTTTCATGTAAATATAGATATCAAAAACTAGTCTGTATTTTTCAATACAGAGTCTCCTCACTTAACGACCAGGTTTCGTTCTTACCACTAGGTCGTTAAGCGAATTGGTCGATAAGCGAGGAGTTAAAAACATCGACTGCACTATAAGCGAGGGTGCGAGTTACCGAGGGGCCTAACGAAAACAACTTATAAAGAGATGGGAGATCGACAGAGGCGAAGGGGGGGGGGTGCATTGTTAAATACTTGTTTTTTAATCGTGCTGAAAATAACTGTGATTAAATATTTATTTATAAAGGTGTTATTCATTTTTCTTTATAAATTAACTTTAATTTCTGGATAAAATAACTTGAAAAGATCATAAAAACCAACATTACATGTACATGTATTCCAAAGGTATCAGTGCTCTTAACATGTGCATCGTTGAACTCATTGTGTATTATTACATCACTGATTTTTTTGTGTTCATTTGGATACATTCTAGTTTTATTGTTCTTTCAACATGAATCAAGATTTCTTTTATCAAAAAAGCTAACATTCATATCGAAAAACGACAACGTCGAAACTTGTGTTGCTCTAAAAAAAAATATATATATCTGCTATCACTGAACCAGGTGTACACAGCATCATCTAATTCTGTGTCATTTGCAGTGTGTGCCCGTTTCCGTTTAAATCCCTCATCAGAATCAACTTCATGCAAATAATCCAGAAATTTATGCTCATCCTTGAGCCAGCCTCTGAGTGTCGACTCGGCAAGTTTAAGTTCACTACAAATTTTTGATCTTGATTCACCATTACGAACCCTTTCTATGACAGTAAGCTTTTCATTCCCCGAGTACACCTTTCGCTTGATTCCATTGCTCTCGATGATCACATTTACCGATGCTGACGATAAAACGGGCGACATATCAAGGTTTCATTCACTAGTTCTGATCATGATTTTTTTTTAAAATTTAAAAATATTTTCTTTTTTTTAAAAAACGGGATCCACGCCGGACAACGTGAATTAAGCAGGTTAGCTAGTTATCAGTGCGCGAGTTATCAAGGGAGCGGTGTACATGTACATGTATTACAGAACATACAAATACAATCAGCAAAAATTATGAAAATGATGTACCAAACTCTTACAGTTTATTCGTTAAAAGAAGACATTCATAATAACATTCTAGTCATCGAATCCTTCAAAGTGAAGTAGTGGTTCCATGTCATTAGTGTCATCATCAGAGTTATCAGCAAGGGTATCAGGAGCTCTAGAGGGACTGGGTAAAGGAGATGACGGTGAGGAAATTAAAGTACTTATAGGGGTAGTGGTACATGTTGTAGCCTTCGAGAAGAATCTCGTCAGTGTGGTCTGCTGCGAAAGTTTCTTATTTTCTTCATAAATTTCACGATAGCATCGTATAAGTTCATTCATTTGCCGTTCGACTTTGCAGTGTAAAATATTGTACGATTTCCAAAAATCACGAAGGGTTACTTCATGACTTTCTGTTGCTGCTACAGCTTTGGAAAAAGTTGTGCGCAAATATAATGCTTTGAATGTAGCAATAGCCCCCTGGTCCATCGGCTGTAGGATAGCAGTCATATTTTTTGGCAGATACACTACCTTTACATCTGGGTTTAAATCATCAAGATGCTGGGGATGGCCTGGGGCATTATCAAGCAGGAGGATAACTTTAAAGGGAAGGCCCTTTTAAAGACAATAAGGCTTGACCGAGGGTATGAAACAGTTGATGAACCAATCCTCAAATAAAGCTTGCGTCATCCATGCCTTCTTATTCGCATGATAGTAAACGGGCAGCGTGTTCTTATTAACCTGTTTCAATGCACGTGGGTTCTCAGAGCGATAGATGAAAAAAGGTTTTAACTTGAACCCAGCGACATTTCCTCCCAACAACAATGTGACCTTGTCCTTAAAAGCATTGAAATCGGGCATTGTTTTACCTTCTTTGTGTATGTAGGACCTTTTGGGCATTTTTTTTCCCAAAAAAGTCCGGTTTCATCTACATTGAAGATCTGTTCCAGACTGTAGCTGCCTTTCTCGATAATTTCTTTAAATTGATCAGCAAATTTTTCTGCTGCCTCTACGTCAGCGCTTGCTGCCTCACCGCTGATACTCCGATTATGCAGGTTGAATCTCCGACGAAACCGTTGAAACCATCCATGGCTTGCCGTAAATGTTTCCGTCGATTCTTTGACTTCGCACACCTTCAGAGTTTCAAAGATACTGCGTGCCTTGGCTTGAATTATTAAAAGGCTCATCAGCATTCGTTTTTGCATCTGGTCATCAAACCAAATCGCCAGTAATTTCTCCATTTCATGAACAAGTCCTTTCCGCTGCCTAGTTATTATGGCTTTAAATCCTGCCGATGCTTTCATTGTCTCTTTCACTCTATCTTTATCCTTCAAGATGGTCGAAACGGTTGAATGCGCCAGCTCCAAGTCATGCGCTATCGAGTTAACTTTTTTACCAGCTTCAAAATCGTTTATGATCTTCATTTTCATCTCAAGATCGATGGCCTTCCTTCGATTCTTGGCGATTCCTAAAGATGACGTCGTGTTCTTCCTTTTCGCTGACATTTTGTACTATAGGGTGTACAATAAAGTACAAATTTATAAACAAAATATTTAGTCCTGGAGAGTACGAGTGATTCGTGTACTTGATCTGCTGACCGACTGCGGCAGCATGACTGATGGAGTAATCGGATTTCCCACGCTTGAGAACAGGTCATAAGTTCGCGCGGTCGTTAAATAGGTCGGTCGTTAAGTGAGGAGACTCTGTAGTACAAACTGTGAAGTGACATAAACAATCATTAAAATGAAGAAACTTGGTATAATGGAAGTTACACTTTCTTTCCTACAATGTTTTGTCTCCTAATTTAACTAGAACAAAACATTTAATTTCAACCATGGTATAAAAAATGACTTTATATGCTGATTGAATGATACTGAACATACAGCACATACTTGCTTACAAGTCGAGTCGAATTCCAAACAAGAAAGTTGTCAAAGCATATTGTGACTGCAGATAAAGGCCTATGTCATTTTTTCTACTCATTATTCCTAAAAAGTGCACATACCCAGATCCACCAGTGCATTATGCAACAGCAGATCTAGGTCTGTGCAGTTTGAAGTTGGACTCATTTTATAGACGAGTATAAATGGTAATGGTAGGGTTATATGCAAAGTGACACTCACTCTAAGAAAGGTTTTCCCTGATGTTCTTGATAAAACTCAAAAGCTTCGTTTCTGTTCAGGTGACACATCTTCAATTTTGTTATCTTCATGCCACTTAAGTATATCAGATCCAAAATAGAACCCATCTTGGAAACTGCATCAGGTTTTATCATCCCCAAAGTTCTGAAATAGGAAACAACACAGATAAGCACAGAGGAAGACTGTTGGATACTCAAAACATTGAAGATATATTTCTACATGTACATCCATCAGTTGTGTATCAACTGCCTGAGCAACCCTGCAACCACCATTCGAATTGCCATCAAACAACATTATTGTTGGGAAGAGGCCTCCATTATTAAGTGGAGGGATATGAAGCCCAAAATAAATTGCTACAACACTGACATACATTTATTTATTTCATTCTTTACACAAGGACTTAATAACTCTGAATAAGAATCACGTACATACAGTGGAGCTCTTCAGCACATTCTGTTCCTTATCTTAAACCAAAACACATGAACACACATTGGAACTGTAAATCCATAACCTATTCCTCATCTTAAACCAAAACACACAAACACACTCACACAATGGAACCGTAAATCCACAATCTATTCCTCATCTTAAAGCAAAATACACACATACACAATGGAACTCTGTAACACAATCTTAAAAACACCATTCATCCTCTTGTCCTGGGTAGGCTAAAAATGGGTAAGTCAAATTAAACTTTACTACATACTCGCCGATGGCCAAGTTGATGTAGATTTGCACCATGAGACTAAATCTGAATATATTTTCATCCCGTAAAAAATTCATAATTTTGACATTGCTTAACATTTCTTAGTGTGCATCAATTATATTTAACTTGTGCATACTTTAAGAACTAAATGCCATTCTAGAACACTTCTTATCTTTAAATCAAAACACCCATACTCACTTGAGATTTTAACACCATCCATTCCTTATCTTACACCAAAATACACACTCACTAGAGCTGTGTAAGATAATCCATTGGTTATATTAAACCAAAACACACACAAACATCAGCAGTTTAACCCAATCCATTCCTTATCTTAAACCAAAACACACAAACAGATTGTAACCAATTACATAAGTCTCCAATTTATATGACATTTCTGTACATGTTATATTATTAAAAATTATGTACTTCTCTTTTTTCATGGTCAGTCTGTTTCTGGTAAAGTCATCCCCATAGTCTACAAAGGTGAGTTGTCGTGAGAACAGGTTTATTGTGCTACCAATGTATAAATCTTCCAGACTGATGTCATCTACTTTGGTTCTCTTCAGGAACATACGGTGATTTTTAATGTCAACCTAAACAATGAGACAACAAAAACTGTATATACTTACTTATAAATCAAATCCAAATGCAAACTGAACAGACTCAGATCTGCCTTCACATAATGTGGTGGCAAATCTGGGTATTTACACTGTGCTAAGAGTAATTACTTCCCAGGGGTAATTAGTAGAACAAACAACATAGACCCTGATTTGCCAGTGCATTATCCTATGGCAGATAAGGGTTTTATGTTGTTGAAGTTGGAAATAACTTATAAGCAGGTAAAGACAGTAACTTCTGGGAAGTAAAACATGAAAGATTAACTAACTTGCTTCAAAAACTATCAATAATGAACTGAACATGAATGAAACTCAAAAGAAGCAAGTCTGTGAACTCAGTGCCATTCTAAATCTCAAAGATATATTCCTATAGTCATTCTTTGAAGAAAAAAATGAAATAAATAAAATATGCATGATTGCAAGTGGTCAAAACAATTTTTTTGTTAAGACACATGCCCAAAATGTCCCTTATTTTAATATTGTCACACAACGTTACAATAGCTACACTTCAAACAGAAATTCAATAGGATGCAGAGGGGTGTTAAGGTCCACTGGGGACTGGATGCGCCTGATGTTCAAACTTCTCTGCTGGATTCTCTGAGTGAATTATGGTCAGCTGATGTATGTCTATGTGTTGTCTGCAGTATGTGTAAAGAATTACTGCCCCCCCCCTTTGTTTTTGGCTGATGTGCTTCACATAGTAAAACTCTGTCAACCAAGAGTTCTGAAATTTATTTTTGTTGGGCTTTGCTGATTGCTAATTGCCTCCTAAATTGGCTTCAAATATGAATTACATTTAAACACTATTCCCATAAATGAAATTATCATGTTTTGCATTTTATATATGCAGTAAAATCTGACTTCGGAAACTTATCAAAAATATAATACATATGGCTTAAACATTCTCATTATGGGGCAATGGTATATCATAATTTTTTTTCTTGTATACACACCTAGCATCTCTTTGCTTTGCCTATAGCGAGTTTTTCCACTGCCTGATCCTACCTATTCAAGTTTGTACCATGGGCTCAATTACTGCAGCCTTCAAACACATCTCACTAGCTATTCTGAGCCAATTAAGCAATATGTTAAATAGTGGTTTATAACTGACCTCTTTGCCTTTAATTGCCACTATTTAAACTGCCAAAGTACAGTTGTAAAAGTTTCTTTAACAGAAGAAAATACTTATTCCTTTCATGATTAAAGTTATTTTCTTTTACAAGAGGTTAAATTAAAACCATAAAAGAAATAATGATTCTGTTCATTTGCATTTGAATGGAAAATTAGTACTGTTCTTGTTGATTATAATTTGACAATAATATGCAGTACCTTAAATTGCTGATTGTGTTTCAAAGAGACAGCTGTCATGAACCATGACTTCAAGTAAAAAGCTTTCAGAAAAGTGTGTTGAAAAACAAGAGAAAGATAGCTTCATGGGAAAATAAGGCAGTGTCACCATCATGTCACTAGGAATTAATGACTGGATGCAAACATTGTAAAAAAAATTGACAAAAATTTTATAGATGTTTTAAGCAGCAACAACTTAACATAAAAGCAAAAGAATACAAACACAACTGTGGATGATTTCAATACAAACCATTTCAACTGATTTATCTTTGCTATAGTAGAGGAACTGGTATCTTCTAACTAAAGCAGCAAAGGCGTCATACCACTCCACAATAAAACAGTATCTGTCATCACTTTCAGCCTAAAAAACACAAATTTCATTTGAAGATATTACAAACTTAAAAATATTTTAAAAATTTGCTAAAATTAATTTAAAGACACTTATAAAAAATGTTCAAGCTGTATCTAGGCTTTTCTCTTTGGTTTGATTTATGACTAGATACTAACCTCAACATACATCAGTAGTAAACATATATCTATAACACAAAATATCTTCTGGAAAATATGTCACAACAATAATGCTATCTTAAGGTTTACCTCATTCAAAAATCACGTCTGTGCCTGAAAGATAAGCAATGTAAAAAATACTGATATTTAGCCAGGCAGCATTATTAAACCTGTCTAGTCTGAAGTAATTACTTTAATGTGTAAATTTCACTAGTAGCTCAGTAATATACTTTGTTTAAATGATTAAAATGGTTCCATATAGTGTGGTCCTACGAGGACTCTGGAAGCTTGCAACTAAACAAAGACACCCCAATAACAATGGATTAGCTGAAGATCTACCATTTTAATCTAAAATGTTCATACATGTGTACTGTACCAAGTATGTGCCTTTATATATCACTTTAATGAATTAACATAATATAACAATATAACAGTGATTTCTCCAGGACTTCCCCCAACTATCATTATCATGCGAGAATTTTCCATGTTCAGGAAGATTTATCAGGCAGTATATAAAACAGTATCTATAAAAAAAAGATTTAACGAATGCATAACATAAATACCTTGTAAGGTATAAAGATAAAAGTTAACAGTTTTTTTATCTTGTTACTGGCACTCTAGCAGTGATTTTAAGCTATGACAAAAGCACAATAGCATAAGCAGTAGAACTACATTAACAGCACAGAGTATCAACGAATACTGAAAACTGCATGTACGCCATCATACAACTTCGCAAATTTCAATATGTAAAATGTCATTAATAACCGGATAATCAATTCAAATGTCTTAGTGTAATGAGGTACTCTAATGTTAATGATTAAGTATTGAACGTGAATTAAAGAAAAGCGAAATAATGGTTAAGTTATTGACGAGAAGTTTTAGCTTGTCTGTATTTTTTACTGTATTATCTTCAAATACTTGGCTAACACTTTTACAAGTTCAGTCTTCTTCTCTTTTTTCTGTCAACGAAATACTGTTTTAAAAGTCCAAAAGACTGTTATCCACTTATCGCGAAAAATAGGATAAAATGAAAGCTATATAGAGTACTGTACAGGTACAATGATACTGTAATGACGAAGAATTGTGCATGAACACGCTCGATCTGCAATGGCCTGCGAAGATGGATAAGCAACCAAGGCAATAAACTCGCAACAAGGAAAGAGCTGAATCAACCTAAAATAAAACAAATATTTTATCACTGTTTATGTAGATTACCATTCTGAGTTTATATGACGTCGAAAAACTGATCCTTTGCACAAGTTCTTTTCAAAACAGACTCGCTTTGGCTCCCTAGAGTTGTTGTTGGCAACAATTCCCGTTTCGTTTTGTAAAAGTATATGTGATTGGTTAATTTGATAACTTCCTTCAATTGACTGGTTCTTAAGTCTAATATTATTTAATTATCATAATACACAGCAGGTCATAACTGTAACTGCTTAGGACCAGTCTTATTCAGACAAGATTTGAATATTACATTTCGTCTTAGATTTAAACGTGATTAAAAAAATATGATTTCTCATTCACTTATCTTTAATGTCCTTGTTTGTAACGTTTTCGTAATGCTATCATCTGTATGCAATTAATGTTTTATATGTATGTTTGTAAACAAATAGGTTGGTTTACTTGTTCGAAGTTCACTCGCAAGATTAAATATTCAACAATAACAATAATGTTACGTTTAATATTTGTTTACTCATCATTACTTCTTTATGCGATATTTATTTATAAATATAATGCGAAGAAAACACTGCGAGCATGAAAATTAAAATAAGTCACGAATCAAGCTTATGAACATTACTGTTTTAAAGGGTCGAAACGGTGATATTCGACCGATTTATGATTTTTTTTAATTATACAAATGATGTTAAAAGATTTTAATTCAACGAATAACTGCATATTTTCTTTATTGTAAACAGTTAAGAGCTGTTTGCTTAAAAAATGTGAATGCAATAGATCATAATTATTTTGTTTTGTTTTTTTCTTGAAAATTACAAAAACTATCTTATGTCATTTTGGGAGATGAAAATAAACTTTTTTATATTGTCTCTTGCAGTAATAACTACTAAAATAAATCAGGCATGTGTATTTTATTGTTTATTTTTATAATAAGAATGGCATTTGGTCTAAATAAGTCCAGATCAGACAGTAGAACGAAGAACAACAGATCCATCAAACTGGTCATACTAATTCTGCCAGATATTCAAACTTTTTTCTTTTTTTCTTCTTCTAAATAATAATATACATCTTACGGATATTCACTTTTTATTTCATTTATGTGAAATATTTTAAACCATAGGCGATGCTCTGCAAATAAGAACTTATGAGAGAGTGGCAGATGTCAGGAGAAGTTGCATTTGCTAGCTAGCTATGATGTTGTAGCCTCAACTTGATTTGTTGTGGTTGTCCACGACGTAGGAGTAAGGGTACTACTACTAGTACTATTTGCTAGCATGCACAATGGAGAGAGCATTTGCAAACTTCTATGTTATTTTCATTCACTGTGGCCAAAGTTTCATTAGATATTGTACTTACTACTTGTGGACATTGTACATGATCTAAGCACACAGCTATCCAAAATGACTGTTGTACTAAAAAACCAGCCTGAATTACTCTAAAATATACCAGTTGTTGAAAATTTGAAATAGAGAAAACGGCTTTGAGAGACCAGACAGTAATGAATGAATTACAAAATATATAAAATGTAAATGAAAAGAAAGCATTAAAGTGAAAATGACCAAGCAAAGCTTGCAGATTTTTGATAGTTGCACTTCTTAAGAAAGGCAAATTGTTGTTGTTGTAGTGTTTAACGCCATTTTTCAGCACATGATAGGCTATACATGATGGCCAGTATTGATGGTGGAGGGAAAATCCCTGGAAAGAACCACCGACCTATGAGAAGCTACTGGTAAACTTTCTCACATACCCACATTAGCCGAATCTGAGACTCAAACCCACACAGACAGAGGTGAGATGGCAGTGATCAGTAACAGAACGCTTTAGACCACTCGGCCACTCTGGGCCCCTAAATGCAATAAAAGGATTTAAAAGTTCTTTTAACAATACCTATGATTTACAAGGTCTTTTTAAAATAGAATAGCCAGTGATTAATACTAAGAAAAGTCTTCTTTTTTTAAAAAATGTATGCAAAATACAAAACTTAGAGTGCCACCAAATTAGGATTGATCACGGCCAGTTAATTTTTCATTTACACTGTCCATGCACTATGAATAAGTTCTATACAGCTTACGGTAGAGAAATCTAAAATAGCATACACAATTGTCTAAACAAATGACAAGATATATAACAATCTGCAAATTCTAAAACAAACCATGATGGCACAAAATTACATTGCACTGAATTCAACAATTTTAAGACAGCTGATATATTTTAACAGTTTACCATTAAGGTGTCATTATCGGTATTAAGAGACATTACCTATTTGTTTTTAGAGTATTAATGAATCAAATATACGACGTCTTAAAGAAAACAACATTTAAGAATTCAGGTAAAACAAAGAAAAATCTGCTAGGATGTGTAAAACAAAATCTGGTAAAAAAAAATTTAAAAACTGTTGCTCTTAAATGCACCAACATGGAGTACATATTCTATTTAGCCTTTTTTGCTTAATCACAGCCCATATTCGAGCAAACATTTCAAGATATATTGCAAAATAGCAGCAGACGTTATCATTGGAAGACCATAGCTACCTGCATGGTTTGGAGCCTCAATAATTAATCAAACTAGACTGTGATTCTGATGTATATGCATCCATTCATCGATTAGTATTTGAATATCCACTCACTATAAAACTTCAAACAATCAAGAGCTTAACAGTATTGCTTGGTACCAACCAAATGAAATAGTAAATACGTACCTAGTCATATAACTTTTGATGGGTGTTAGTATGCAAGTTTATTTAGAAACAGAACTTGTGCACACATTCTTCTTTTGAGTAAGACTTTTCTTAGTTCAATAAATGTCAGTGTACATTAAATGCTTGTAAATGTTTGTAAAACTCCTCACAAAACACCAAAGTGATCTGTCATGGCTAAAGCCTTAGACCTGCATGGGGGTCACTTGTCTTGCATGGACATTACTATATATTTCATTTTGACACTATTACTTAAATAACATAAGACCAATGTAAAATTCATTTCAAGGTAATTCTCAGTTTGGTTTAGTAAACAATATTTGTGCATTTTAAACTTTAAATTGTTTTCATGACACATTTTATTACTTTCTTTACAAAGTTATTTTGCTCTTTGTCTGTTCCAAATGAATGCTGTTTATACTTAAACCCTTAATTCTCCATCTGAATCATCTTTCAAACCATCCTTGAAAGGTCCATCAGGTTTCTAATTCATTTGTGTTATACCAAATTGTCATTTTTGAATCACTAGTGTCAAACCACTTAAAGTCATACTTCATATTAATGTAAAAGTTCTCAGCAAGAATGAATCAGCATCAGACAAGCATATCCTCATTTTCTCCCAATATCAATCCTTTCATGCACAGAAATTTAGTTTTGCTTGATTTGTCTACCTGCTTTATAATCCGACAAGCGCTAAGTCGTCATCAATAATTGCTATCACTAGAAATTATAAACATATCTGAAATGTAAAACAAATGTAGTTTTATATGCTCTTATTTTAACTGTTCTTTTCATGAGAATTTACATCCAAAACCTTTGTTATTCATTATTTTTAAGATAAAATCTTCTTTGAAATAATGTTGCATTTTGTCTCAGATTTGTTTTTAGATTTGTATAGGGTTTAAATCATAATTATAGATCTGACATTTTTGTTTCTTTCCAGTCTTAGTCCCAGCTGTATATACATAATTTTATGTTTATGTAGTAACTCACTATGCTTCTCTGTGTTTTTCAATTTACACATTAGTTTTCACTTATTTGTTCTTGTACCTTGTGATGATTTTACAACTTATTTGCAATTCTGATATTTCTGATTTATTTGGATGTTCCTTGAAATGGTTGAAGTGCAGGAGTAACGGAATTTCTAAATTCCTTTCTAAATTGCAACCAGCATTCTTGTAATTTGTCATTTCTAACAGATCCCTCTTATTGTCACGTGCACTGTCTAATTGGTCATCAGCTTCCCGTGTTATTTTGGTACCATCATTTATTACATTCTCGTATTTTCCCCTTAACTTTACAGTGTCAGAATCATGCAATCTGTTTCTATATTATGTGGCTTCATATTGTGCAACATGTGTATCTAAAAATAGTATTAATATTATAGTGTATTATGAGCTACTTCGTAAACAAGCCATGTACACTCATGTAGTATACACATTAGTTTTAGTTTCTATGGTTGTTTTCTGGACAAACTAAACTGTTTCATCTATAGAAAGTAAAGATGATAATGTGAATGATGTGGATGAGTTTACTGTATCACAAATTAAACTTTGAACACGCAAATGAATAAACATAATATGCACGATGTCCACCCAAAAAAACTGAGAAATGCAGTATGGAGGCTTAGCAGAGCATACTATTTTATATCCCAAAGCATTACATTCGAGAAAAAATTGCAACTGAAGGTTTTTGAAGAACAGTATGGGCCTCAGAGCCAATAAGCCAAGAAAAAGAAAAATTATTTCTGCTGGCTGAATGGACAGTCACACACTAGCTTCGCAATTTTATATTTTAACATTTTTGATTTGCTGTGTTTGGATTTAGGCTAGCGATTGACAGTGAAAAGACCAAACCATCTTTTTAACTGGTAATAAGAATGGCAAAAACATACACTGTTGTTGTTGTTGTTGTTGTTCTAGGGTTTAACGCCATTTTTCAGCACACAATAAGCTATACATGGCATCCAGTATTATTGGTGGAGGAAGAACCTGGAAAACCACCCCAGAAAGAACCACGACCCAAGAGAAGCTACTGGCAAGTTTTCTCGCATAACTACATTAGCTCAATCTTGTACTCGAACCCACGCAGACAGAGGTGAGATGGCAGTGATCCGTATCAGAGAGCGCCTTAGACCACTCGGCCACTCGGGGCCCCCATACAGTTTTGCAGCTTGAATTTCCTCAAAATGTACCTTCTTAGTTCTGCAATATGAATGACACAAACTATGTTAATGATCCTAAAACTTGACTGCACTCTGTAAAACTGTACTGTAATTTTTACTACATTTCAAACTGCAATCACATTCTCCTTACTGGACTCAGAATGAAATAAATTTGATATTCTATAGCATCATTTTGGTAATATCAATTGAAAGAGATAATATTTTCCCACATATTGATTCCAAATAATCAATGACAGAATAGAAACACACATGCAGCCGATTAAAGGTGGGTTTCTCCTTGTTCATATCACATGTATGTTGTACAGAATTGACACAGCTAATAAATCCAGTCCGACACAATTTCAAAGCACAATTGAGTAAAATCTAGGAGAAAAAAACAATAAAATCCATTAATTCCAGACCAACTCGAAAAGTTGTTGCAATGTGCATCTATTCACAGCAAGACCCTAAATTTTAATTTTAAGCAGACCAAAACAACAATTCATTCCAAGCGCAGGACATAAAGGTCACTGGGCAGTACTTTGTTCACATTAATATTGTTATTGTGTATTGATGAATCAAAGATTCTGTATTTATTTTAAAATATAGCTAAAGTCAATTACTTTATTTCCGGGTCCCAAGTGGCCGAGTGGTCTAAAGCGCTTTCTAGTTACGGATCACTGCCATCTCATGACTGCGTGGGTTTGAGTCTCCGATTCGGTCAATGTGGGTATGTGAGAAAGCTTGCCAGTAGCTTCTCGCGGGTCGGTGGTTCTTTCCGGGTTTATTCCCAGGATCTTCCTCTACCATTAATACTGGCCGCCTTGTGAAGACTATCTTGTGCTGAAAAATGGCGTTAAACCCTACTGCAACTTTATTTCCTGTCTTGTATTTTTACATAATTAAACCTTAGGTAGATGAAATAAAATGAGCATATAATAACAAGGTTACTGCATGGAAAATATAAACTTGTTTCTTTCAGACTAATACTTCACTAGAAAATTTGTGCAGTATTACTCTGAAATACACGTTTATATTTTCCCATACAGTAAGCAGTAACCTATAAATACTGACTCATGGCTCATTTCTAAAGCCTGTTAGAATTTATGTATACTGTACTAATCATTTTCTATAAATCAGACATTTTGAAATTATTTGAATAATGTACCATAACAAATACATCATTTTATTAATAATATTCATGAAGATCACCATGTGTAGTAAGCTTAAAATATTCCACAATATTTTTATGATTGAATCTCTTAAACTGGAATATAAGTTTTCTTGGAAAGGTATAGCTTTTACATTACATTGTTTAAAAATCCATTCACGAATTCACCGGGGTACACTTCTTTCATCAAATGTTTAGAATTCACGTCTAAAATAATTAATTTGTTCTGCAAATGACAATCTGGTTTATAGATATCTTTCAATTCACAGGACTTTATTTTTGGGACCCATGAATATAAAGATTTTCTTTAGACTCTTGCTTCTTTTACCTCTGGAAATTTAAAACTTGTTTAGTGTTTTGAAAGTATTTTAGAGGTGATACAACAATTTTTTGTCTCAAAAGTTTTATAACCGCAGAAGTTATTAGACAAGTCTATTCATTTGTTTTATTTAATAGGACCTAGTTCATAGTATTTGCTGTTGTTAGCAGCCATAAAACAAGTCCTTTTATATTGTACTTGTGCAAACACCAATCCGAGTGTCTATGAAATCAATATATTAGGACATCTCTTAATTGTACTGAAGGCTCAAGGATGAATATTGTTTGGATGTGTGCTAGATGGTATATCTGTGTTTTACTAACTCACTGTGAATATGCGCTTGAGACCTGGGTTTGAAGATGTTTTGAGGTTTTTTTTAAAGGCTTTGAGTTGTAGATACTTTTAAGATATGTTCTTGATGGCATTTATGCATTTAATAGATGCGTGGACAAATATGATTTTAGGATGTGTTCCTGGTGGTAGATTTAGAGTTTTGGGATGAATATGCTTTTAGGACATAGGATACGTGCCTAATGCACGAGTATGTATACAAGATCATCAACCTAATACATGGCCGATTTTTGTCTCGGCTTGTAGATTATATATTAAGATTATTATTATTAAAATTATTTTTTGAAGGTCAACATTTTTACTTGGATTTGAGTTCTAGACATTTGGTTTTCCCCCTCAGGAATTCTTGGTATTCCTGTTGATTTTCATTATCTTTACTAAACTTTTAGTGATAAACTGATCTTTTTAACCAGTACAACTTCAAATGACATGAAATTTTGACCCTCATCCTGGTCTTTTTATTGGATCTTAGATTTTTATATAATGGCGAACCAAACAGAAATTCTTTATTCCTATTTCACCCTCTGAAGTGGATCAATGATTAATTTATGTTCAGTTTTAATGTGAGAGAATGTGTTTAAATATGGCCTCAATGGTTATCTTGGAATTATTGTGAATTAATTTAAAGACATTTTGAATTATAAAATGTTGATACATCAAGTCTGTTAGCATATTAGCACTAGTCCAGGCTTTTGGAATCTACTTAATATTGGAATTCATTCAGAACACCACTGGAATTCATTTGGAATACTTTACACTTTTTTACTTGTGAAATAGCTTCAAGGACTATTTGGGAATTATTCCACCATACGTTAAGTTCTTATTAAATTTTCATTTTGTATTCAGAGAAATAAATTATTTGTTCGATTTTTAAAAACTTGGTTAGTCTTCATTCTTTATTGTTGCTTAGTTTCAGACCATAGAGTCGAAACAAATATAAGATGTACAAAGTGTGAAGAAGCAAGCAAGACTAATCTTCACTCTTCTCATTCAAAACTGAAGTTATGGTTTGACAGAAGTACAAAAGAAGGGAGTTTTCAACATGCTGATAAAGTTCTGTCTCTCTTTCCCATACCTCAAAATCCTAGACATGCTAAGTAGTATGGTCCTTATACAGTTCAAAAGAAACAGAAATAACTGTGCCATATAATTGTTAAATAGAGATAGCCCTGTTAATCATTTAATAAATTTAGTTGCAACTGTCCCACGCTGAGAATTTAAATTATGGCATGCAATTAGACTGTAGTGATTTTGATTTAACCAATCTTCAGAATTTAGACATATTAAAGAATCAGTACCAGAAACCAATGCATCCACAGCCACTAGAAAATAGTGAATTAAATAGATGTTATGTAAGTATAAGCACTTGTTGCCAGATGTTCCAGCACAAATAAATACATTCTACTATGATGCTGAAATTGTAGATTCTACACCCGTAAAGAAGATTCATAATTGACAAATCCCCTCAAGCGGGAATGCTTGAAAAAAGAAATTCATTATTTGCTGGAGAATGATGTCATAGAACCAAGTAAAAATAATTGGAGTTCACCATATAGTCACCAGACAAAACTTCCCACACGTGTACTGATTTAGAAAAGTGAACATGTCAGCAAAACAGATTAATTTCCAGCAATAAGAATAGATGAATGCATTGACTAAATTGAAAATGCAAACTATGTTAAAAAGTTTGACCAATTTAAAGAATTTTTGAAAATTTAAACTCAGAAAGAGCAAAAGAAGTTTTATTCTTTCTAGCTCCAGATGGACTTGATCAATACAAAGTGATGCCATTTGGTGTCAAAATTCCGTTGTTTAATGAACATGCTAATACTTGGGCTAGATATTTGCGATGCTTACATCAATGACAATATAATCTACTGGACAAATCACTTGGAGACCATTCAGAAAGTTTTCTTTTCAGTGATGCAAATTAGATAATTATAACAAAAGTGAGCTTTCTGATGTTTGTGTTGCAGTTTTAGATCATTTTGTAGAATGCAGTTGAGTTCAACCTGATGAAGTTATGGTTCTGGCTATCTCTGAATATCCAGTCCCTATCAGCAAAAGCAACCAATGTGAGTTTTGGGTATGGCTGAATATAATCAAAGATTTTGCCCCAAGTTTTACATAATTGCTTAAACCCTGACCAATTTGTCGAGTATGAAAACCAAGTTTCATTGTTCTGACAAACGGCAGGACATTTAAAATGTCTGTTGATGCAAGTGATGTAGAAGTTGGAGGAGTATTAATTCAAGAAGACAAAAGTGATGTGAATTATCCAGTGATCTATTTCTCTTTAAAAAAAAAATTAAACAAGCACCAGAAAAATGATTCCACTGTCAAAGCGTGCTTTGATTTAATATTGGCTTTTGAAACACTTAGAAGTCTGGTACTTCATCTCATTCTCCAATTATTGTATTCAGTGATTGCAACCCCCCATAACAAAAACCAAAAATCAAGAGATGTTTTTAGATGGAATTTGATGTTGCAGGAATAAAACAGCAATACATGTACATGTATTAGGCACATCAAGGAAAAGATAATCTGATTGCAGATGCACTTTTATGTGTATAGAAGTAATATATTACTTTATTTGTGACATTCATAAGACATCTTCCTAATTTGTATTATTATATGCAAGTTTGTACGATATGTAAAAAAAATTATTGCACAGCTCTTTCTTTTATTTTATTAGGGGAGGAGTCGTGTATATCTATAATGTTTTTAACGTTTGGTCCACGATTATAGATTGTAGTGAGCTAAAATAGTATTTTTGTTTTCATGTTCTATATATTGAATCTGTTGAAAAGTTTTGGGTAATGTCCCATTGGATTTTTAAGTCAGGTGGGTTGTGTTTTGACACAAGCCATGTTGGTTGTGTTGGAACATAAAATCACAGAGGAGGTGTTGCGATTTAGTCATAATAGTGTTGGAGAAAGAGAGACTATTTTCCAATGGTCTTGTTTTAGTGTCAGTTTGTTGATGTATTTAATGTTGTGTCAACATATAGTTTGAGAGGAGTTATTTGTTTGGAATTTTAGTGGAATTACAAAGTGCTCATTGACTAAAATGTGATTCTGTGATTGCTGTGAATTCATTAAAGGAGTTTTGGTCAGTGCTAATGCTACCTAAAGAAAGAAATGTGTAAAGAAAAATAATGACAAAGTGGCGAACAAGTACAAGACTGAATAGAATAGTGACAGACAGAGGGGGTGGGGGGGTGGGCAGGATACAACTTGTCTCACTGGGTATTGTCCTTTATTTTTTTTATATATTTTGCATTCCAAATTTATTAAAGATGGATTAGCTAATAAATGTAATACCTGGTCATATTTAATGCGAAGGAAAAACGAAGTAAAATAAACTATCAATTACAGTGTAAATAATTGAAAAATCCTTCATTATTCTTAAGTACACACAAACAATTTATTGAAATCGAATATGACGGTATAATGAAAGAGAAATAATAAGGAAGATAGCTCTTAATAGGCTACTGAATAGGAGAGAGAGAGAGAGAGGGAGGGAGGGAGAAAACCCACAAATGAATAATAAAAAAATCCAGTTATGATGTGGAGGAAGCTCTTCAGTTACTGGAAGTACTTTCTATCTGCTCATTCTGGGACAAGAACTCTTCCTACAATCACTAGATGAAAGTTACAATCAAGTAGTAGTGTGGAGAGATTAAAAATGAATGACAGGGAGACCAAACAAGAAAATTATGAACAGTAAAGATGAACTCTGCTCTTCTTTATTATTCTTCAACTCTGTCTAGTGTTCAACCCTTTACTGTGGAAAATGAGATTATGGACAGGTTGAGGGAAACTCAAGGAAAAATAAAATAAAAAATAAACAGAAAGAAACAACTGATGCTACTTGCCACACCATTGTGACAATAGTCTGTTACCTGACTTGACTTCCTTTACCTTGATTGGTTCTTAAATAAAACACACAGATTACCGGTAGGCATCTGAAATTTTTATTGAGAACTAAAACATCTTATAACAAACAGGAGAAATAAGATAATAAATATATAATAGCATCTCTTAATGAAAAAATTCATATGTTATATGTACATAGAGCAAATTAAAATTTAGAGAAAGTTTGATAATTATTTCTCCTTACACAGTCTGATACATATGGAAACATCAGTGATCTAGCAAAGCTACAGGTGTTTTTACTGCCGTCTCCAGAACATTGATATATCATATCTTTTTTGCTTCTTCTTCATATTTAAGGTTCATATAAAGTTTCTTCAAAATATTTTCTAAGTTTTTGTTTCACTTATGTATCATTCAGTGACGGACTCCAGACCAACATACCTATCTGGCCTCACCCAACTGTACATACCAGCAAGATACTAATGCTCCTCTTCTGACAATTGTATATTCCCAATATGAAAACGAAGTCATATTGACAACGTTCTTATGCATACCAGGGCCCTGCAATGTGGAATGAATTGTCCATTGAAATTAGACACAAAGACAGTGATCCCTTTCAAGAGTGCTCTTAAAACTCACCTTTCTCGACTGCAAGGACATACTTAAAAGACCTAATAATGCTTCCTACCTTTAATATTTCAGCATTTTTTATGTTTTCTAATTTCAAGGTGTTGTTTTTTTTTGTAGTCCTGTTGTTATAGATGTCATAAAGCGCTTAGAGCTTTTAAAGATTAGGCGCTTTACAAAGTCCTCATTATTATTATTATTATTAATCAGTCATTACACAACACAACATAGTATTAAGATTTAGAGATATATTTATATATCAATATTATATACATATTTCTCCTTTACAGTTTGATTAATGTGGCTTAGCAGAATGGACAGAACCTTAAGGCCTGCAGACAAACTTCACAACACTCCAAATGACCACAAGGTAAGACTCTCAGTTCTCTATCACTGTCCTTGCAGATCCTGCATGTATTCCGATCTCGTAGCCACTCTTTTCTCAAGGACTTCTCATCTGAAGATATAACAGGAAAGTCACAAACTTCTAGTAATGGTGCTTTTTACCATTTTAGTATTTTATTAAATAGCTGAACTGAATTATTTCAAAAATATTTTGGCAAATATGATGGCATATGTTTTAAAACTATGTTGAATACAAACACCATACATTTCTGTCATGGAACTGTGTGTACTTAATGTAAATATATTATATATGAATATAAATGTACTTGTTTCTTTAAAACTGCAAACAGCGTTACTGGAGGACATACATTTGTTTTGCTTTCATCGTCGCCTATTTCAGTGAGCTAGGTTCATAAAACGCTGCAGGAACACCATGCTATCAGATAGATTATAGTCTATTTCATGCTTACTATTTTAGTCAGAAAAATTAAATACAGTTATAGGTTGCAAGCATTGAATGATGATTAATGTTTGAGTTCTTATATTTCAGTGAGATTGTTCTGTCTTGTTGGACACAGACTCATGAATGAACGTGGTTATTATAAAAAATATTTTCTATACAGTAGCTGTGATGAAATGATTTAATGTGAAATGAGACATATGCACAAGTCTAATGCAAATTATTACATCTGCACTTAACCCCATGTCTTGGTGCTGTCATTTTAGTTTTAGCCGTTTTTAGGTGGGGAGTTGTAAAACCGTGCAGTTTTAATTACTTCATATGCTGCTGTTGATGGTGACGTTAGCTTGGGGGATGGTATTGGTCAATCACAGACATGATTTTGACCTTTAAAAAAAAAAAGGAAAATGTGAAAGGGGGGTTTGGGGGTACTCCACCTACAGTGTCTCGAGGGGCAGCACCCCTGATCAGGGGTTTCTGGGGATTGAAGACCCCCCAACTAAAAATGCATTTTACACACATGAAAATCTGCTCCTGGTGTAACTTGTGACCATAATATATAACAAAATAATCATTTCAAAAACTAACAAATGTACCAAAATTTGAATAATTTTACAATATTTATTTTCACATGAATTTGTTCTCCAATATTATTGGTAGTCACATGACAAGCAATGCAAATAGCGAGTACCAGGTAAAATTTCATCAAAACTGTACTTTAATTTCATCTGTCAGTGGACTAAACACATACAAATTAAATGCTCACAATTGCTGAAAGAAATCCTCTTCCTAAGAATTTGATACAGTTAAATAAATATCCAAATATCCAAAATAAGATGGGAAGTATCAGAGGAAACTCAGACTAGGTCAAATGCACAAAGTTGTTTTTCAGCACACTGCTTGGTTATGCTGGTTTTGGTTCAATATCAATTGCACCATATGATGAAAATCACCACCAAACATAAATTGGGATACATTATGCAAATTTTAAAATCAGATTTCCACCGTCTCATTCTGGTGATTTATGTTATCATAATTGCTAATTTAATCAGACAATCAGAAGAAGTATTATATCTTTGCGCTTGGTAGACTGAGCAGCATGGCTGAAGCCCATCAACAAGTTCCAAAACAATTTGATTCACTCTCAGATTTCTGAAAGCTGCAGTTCCATCAGTTAGTTCAACGGTCATCAGAACATGACCCCTAAGTGGTCGCTGTCAGATCTTCACCATGGACAGTGGAGACCAGATTTTGATTGACTTAATTTATAAATTTGAAAAAATGCACCATGTATGCTATTTTAATTGAACTACTACTGTCCAAGCCTCCCACATCATAATATTCTGAATAACCAACCCTAAGATAAAATATATACAGTGGGACCCCGCTATAACGCGCCCCGTTATAACATGAATTTGGATATAACACGGTCGTGGCATGGCTCCCGAAATTTCAGGTAATTTATTACAGGTATTTTTCTCAAAAACCAAAAAAAAAATCTTTTAAGAATGAAAAATAAAATACGGCAAGAGTTTAATTATCATTCTCATACTCATCTAAAAAGTGCAAAAAATAACATGTAGAAAATGTTTTATAATTTTGGGGACGAAATCACACAAATTCGAATGTAAAATAATCGTTGTATGGCTCCTAAAATTTCAAAAATTAACAAATTTCTTCTAGTTTTGTGCCAAAATAAACATCGGAAATACGAACCAATTGCTGGGCCTACTGAGAACTTTGATCTTTGTTTATTGTTGAAAAATGACAGCTCACAAGTGTGAATATTATTATTACTGATCCCTGAGCAATGAAGCCATAGTGTCTACTTTGTGTTTGTCTTGAATGCAATCCGAATACAATCGTTGCTCTAATAATCTCCGATATATATTCTCTTAATTTCATACACAACTAAGCAACAGCCAATGCAGCGGTTGATAAACATTTCTCACCAGAATGTATAAATCAATTAATTTAAGTACACTGTTTATCATAAAAGTGAACTGCCGAGCTAAACTTGTTGAAATCAGAGAGCAACAATTTATACAGCATCAAAGAAACAAAAGCCGCCAACATGTGTGTGTTGCTTGGCGGTGTTGTTTTATGCACTCTGTTGACTAGTAAATTTGAATTCTGCAACTGAGAACTATAACTGACTTTGCCATGAGCAAATGTGACATTAGCAGAAAGCAGCTAAAAATCAGAGTTTTTCAAAAAATAATAACTATTGACAGATAAGAAATGTAGTGGTATAAAATGTATACAGACACCGTTCATTATTCTTCGGACATACTATTTCATCATTCATTATGCACACCCGTTATGTAATTTTGTTATTTTCTTTTCATTGAATTCAGTCACATAATGATCTGTGACAAAATTATTGAATATTTTACATCCATGTGTAGATATTTTCGATGGAAATATTTGTATTATGGATTCAGTGTATGTTACAAGATTCGCTGGCGAGTACATGGTGTTGATACTCTTTTCATACATACATGTATATATAAATTAGACACGTGTATGTACCAATGCATGGTTCTCTGAATAAAGTAATATATTATATCTGCAATTTCTGTTACACAGCAAATGTTTTTCTCACATAATATATATTTATAAAAAAATGGTATTTGTGCCATACATTTTCGCACCCGTCTTTATGTACACCCCCTTCCAATTAAATCCAAAAATGTGTTGGCATTGTACATGGTTGCTTATAACACGGATCAGTTCATAACACGGTCGGATTCTATGGCTCCCAATTACCGTGTTACTGTGGGGTCCCACTGTACCACTAATTGTTTAAAAACAAAACTATATCTAAAAAAAAAATGAAAGCTCATTATCCTGACGATAAAAATATTCACACCTTCCAACATTTACATGTGGTTAATAAAGAACTAGATTACTTTTGATTTTTAATGTCCCTGTATTACCCTTGCTATTTCTATCCATCTGCCATCAATTTCGTTTTCAAAGACAACTCTACCGGAAAGCCAGATTAGGAAAATTATCCAAAAAATATATATAAATATAGTATAATTTGCAGAACCAATGTTCTAAATGTAATCTGCATTTTAGTGATGTAAGGCATTCTTTGCACTGATACTGTAGGCTCCTCAAACAATTCAAAGACAGAAATCACATGTTCCAAGGGAAGTAACTCTTGCAGGTATTGATATTGATGAAATGAATGAAAATGGTCTTTGGACCTGAAATTCCTGCTGCATCCAGACGTGATGGGAAAGACACTTGGGATGAATCAGTAAAATGTATGTATAGAAATACAGATCTTACCCAGCTGAGGCAAAGTGGCCGGTTCCAGTCAGGGTAAGGATGATGGGCTTTTAGCTGCTTTAGTGTTTTCACTAACACCATGATTACCAAATGATGGAAATGATGTCAAATAGACAGTGCTCTTCATTGGATTAGAAATATTCAGTCTACTCTGCTTTGACTCTGTTGTTGTTGTTGTTGTTGGTATTCCTGTTGGTAATGGTAGTGGATTGTTGTCCTCACTGACAGTAAACAGTGGTCTCATTTTAGTCAATTCTTCCATAGCAGCACTATTACTCTGCCTCCCAGGTCTAGACCCTCTCTCTTTATCAGGCAGCAATAACTTTTCTGCAGGCTTAATAGTAGTTTCTTGTCGTCCTGAAAACAATAAATTATGTGATAGTCCAAAATTACCTAGCTGCTTAAGCTTCATATTTTCATTAAATTAAGAAAATAACTCTATCTGGGCTTGTAAAGCATGCATGCCCATAACAGACCGAATATATTCAAGTCGCAAATCCTTTTAAAAAATAAAAGTACAAATAAACGATAAAAACTTGCCATAATGGCATCAAACATCCAATCAGGTCATCAACATATGGTTATATAGCACACAAAAGATATACCAAATTTCATTTGTCTACCTCAAGCTGAATTTATGTTTTGTCAAATGCTAAAATAATGGAAAACAAAATGTGAAAAAATTAAAATATTGCTTTAAAATGGCATCAAAGTCTAATGAGGACATCTTTACATAAATACAAATGTCTCCACTAATTTTTTAATTTGTTTGCCTCTAGTGCTTTGTGCTTAATTGTACTACAAGGTTTTCTAAGAGAAGATTTTTTTCAAACAGTTCATAAATGTGTAAAGAAATTAGAAAAATTGCTGCAACAGCCTGAAAACTAAACGAGTCATCAACAAATAACAAAAAGTGCAAAGTGTCATAGCTCCTAATTTAACAGTTTCTGTACAACTGCATACAAATGGATTCAGGAGGAGTCTATATACAGACACAGGAATATATACAACAATATGAATGGCCCGCAAGAAAACAGTATTCCCCTTTCAGCAATTAACTATTTATACAGCATCAAAGAAACAAAAGCCGCCAACAAGTGCGCGTGGCTTGGCGGTGTTGTTTTATGCACTCTGTTGACTATTAAATTTGAATTCTGCAACTGAGAACTATAATTGACTTTGTCAAGAGCAAATGTGACATTAGCAGAAAGCAGCTAAAAATCAAAGAGTTTTTTAAAAAATAATTACTATTGACAGATGAGAAATGTAGTGGTATAAAATGTATACAGACACCGTTCATTACTCTTCGGACATACTATTTCATCATACATTACGTACACCCGTTACGTAATTTTGTTATTTTCTTTTCATTAAATTCAGTCACATAATGATCTGTGACAAAATTATTGAATATTTTACATCTGTGTGTGGATATTTTCGATGGAAATATTTGTATTATGCATTTAATGTATGTTACAAGATTCGCTGGTGAGTACACGGTGTTGATACTCTTTTCATGCAATAGATTATACATATATATAAATTAGACACGTGTATGTACCAATGCACGGTTCTCTGAATAAAGTAATACAGTCAACTCTGGTTAACTGCACACCCTTGGGCCCATAACGAGACTCTGCAGTTAACCGGAGTGTGCAGTTAACCGGAGTACGGTACAGTACATTCTTAAGCATTGGGAAAAATCGGGACCGGCATGATTACATGCAGTTATCCAGAGTGTGCAGTTAACCGATGTGCAGTTAAGTGGAGTCGACTGTATATTATATATCCAATTTCTGTTACCACAGCAAATGTTTTTCTCACTTAATATATATTGATCAAAAATGGTAATTGTGCCATACATTTTCGCACCCGTCTTTATGTACACCCCCCCTCCCCCAATTAAATCTAAAAATGTGTCGGTATTGTATATGGCTGCTTATAACACGGATCAGTTCATAACACGGTCGGATTCTATGGCTCCCAACTACCGTGTTATAGCAGGGTCCCACTAATAGTTTAATAACAAAACGATATTTTAAAAAAAAAGAAAGCTCATTATCCTGACGATAAAAATATTCACAACTTCCAACATTTACATGTGGTTAATAAAGAACTAGATTACTTTTGATTTTTAATGTCCCTGTATTTACCCTTGCTATTTCTATCCATCTGCCATCAATTTCATTTTCAAAGAGAACTCTACTGGAAAGCCAGATTAGGAAAATTATCCAAAAAAAATATATAAATATGTTATAATTTGCAGAACCAATGTTCTAAATGTAATCTGCATTTTAGTGATGTAAGGCATTCTTTGCATTGATACTGTAGGCTCCTCAAACAATTGAAAGACAGAAATCACATGTTCCAAGGAAAGTAACTCTTGCATGTATTGATATTAATGAAATGAATGAAAATGGTCTTTGGACCTGAAATTCCTGCTGCATCCAGACGTGATGGAAAAGGCACATGGGATGAATCAGTAAAATGTATGTAAAGAAATACAGATCTTACCCAGCTGAGGCAAAGTGGCCGGTTCCAGTTGGGGTAAGGATGATGGGCTTTTGGCTGCTTTAGTGTTTTCACTAGCACCATGATTACCAAATGATGGAGATGATGTCAAATTGACAGTACTCTTCATTGGATTAGAAATATTCAGTCTACTCTGATTTGACTCTGTTGTTGTTGTTGGAATTCCTGTTGGTAATGGTAGTGGATTGTTGTCCTCACTGACAGTATACAGTGGTCTCATTTCAGTCAATTCTTCCACAGCTGCAGCACTATTACTCTGCCTCCCAGGTCTAGACCCTCTCTCTTTATCAGGCAGCAATAACTTTTCTGCAGGCTTAATAGTAGTTTCTTGTCGTCCTGAAGAGAATAAATTATGTGATAGTCCAAAATTACCTAGCTGCTTAAGCTTCATATTTTCATTAAATTAAGAAAATAACTCTATCTGGGCTTGTAAAGCATGCATGCCCATAACAGACCAAATATATTCAAGTCGCAAATCATTTTAAAAAATAAAAGTACAAATAAACGATAAAAACTTCCCATTATGGCATCAAACATCCAATCAGGTCATCAACATATGGTTATATAGAACACAAAAGATATACCAAATTTCATTTGTCTACCTCAAGCTGAATTTATGTTTTGTCAAATGCTAAAATAATGGAAAAGAAAATGTGAAAAAATTAAAATATGGCTGTAAAATGACATCAAAATATACTGAGGTCATCTTTACATAAATACAAATGTCTCCGCTAATTTTTTAATTTGTTTGCCTCTAGTGGTTTGTGCTTAATTGTATTACAAGGTTTTCTAAGAGAAGATTTTTTTCAAATAGTTCATAAATATGTAAAGAAATTAGAAAAATTGCTGCAACAGCCTGAAAACTAAATGAGTCATCAACAAATAACAAAAAGTGCAAAGTGTCACAGCTCCTATTTTAACAGTTTCTGTGCAACTGCATACAAATAGATTCAGGAGGAGCTTATATACAGACACAAAAATATATACAACAATATGAATGGACTGCAAGAAAACAGTATTCCTCTTTCAACTATTAAAGTTGGAGCATAAAAAGTATTTCCATTTTCATCCTGACTAGAAGAATTTGAAATCTTCATCTTAATAAATTAAATGAGAAATTCATGTTAATTGCATCAATAGTAATGCCCTTTGTCAGTTTAGAATCCATGTTAATTGCATTTACAGTAATGCCCTTTGTCAGCTTAGAATCCATGTTAATTACATTTACAGTAATGCCCTTTGTCAGCTTAGAATTCATGTTAATTGCATTTACAGTAATGCACTTTGTCAGCTTAGAATCCATGTTAATTGCATTTACAGTAATGCCCTTTGTCAGCTTAGAATCCATGTTAATTGCATTTACAGTAATGCCCTTTGTCAGCTTAGAATCCATGTTAATTGCATTTACAGTAATGCCCTTTGTCAGCTTAGAATCCATGTTAATTGCATTTACAGTAATGCCCCTTGTCAGCTTATAATATAATTCTGCATAAGCTGAAGACCAAACAACAGTTCCCAACTTTAATATATTCTATTTCACTAGGTGAGAGAACATGTAACAAAGTCATATGGAACGTAGCTATTTTTACTTTTATTGATGAAGAACACTAAACACTAGCAATAAAGCATCTGGTTTCTTATATATATACACGTACAGTTTGTGTGTGTGTGTGTTCAAATGACTCAAAATGCTGATTATATATTATTTTGTTAAATCTAGATACATGTATCTTTTATATCCTGAATAATCACTGCATTTCAATGCAAGTATATATCATAAGGATTTCATGATTTCAGAAACTTACTCTTGACAATTTTATCCAAACTTATATCAATATTAAGTGAAGTTTATAAACATTCTAAATACTAATGGAAATTTCTTAAAAATAAAACATACAGTATAAATAAGAAGTCATTGCTAAAAATAAAACATAAGCTGCTGTAAAACCTTAATCTTTATCGCTATAGAGGCAGTCGTTTGAAAAGATATTGTGAATTATGAAGTAAATGCTAGGTATCTAATACTATATAATCAGAATGTTCTTGTCAATTGTGCCTAAATAATTCAATAGCAAGAAATTGACTGATACCATAAAATGATTTTTTAGTCAGTTTCAGACATGGACTTCTAAAGACACATTTGGTTGTCTGGATATTTGGTTTTTGTGATAACTAACTCATAACCTAGATAAAGAATACAATGAAGGTCATGACCTTTAAGATCCACACAAGTGGCATAACTGACATTCTACTGTATATACAATACAATACAATACAAAAATATTTGTGACAACCATTAATATATCTTATCTCTTAATATGTTAAACACAACAGTCATGATGCATCCAACTGGTCCACCCCACTTTTTAAATACCCCTGTTATAAGGATCCTGTGGTTCATCAATCTCAATTTCTATACTTGAGTTAGTACCATATGATCTGACAGTCAGTTTATATAGTAATTATGCTACACTGTTTCTATAGTAACATAAAACATTGTGGAGAATTTAGACTATGAAAAAAACACCTTGAAACAAATTGCTGGACATGTGTATAAAGTGTATAAACTACCTTGAATGATCTCCAAGTTAAGCTTCAGTAATATAAAATGCTTACAGACAGACAAGACATTCATACAGACACTGCAATGGCTATATTCCCTGTATTGCATACTCAAAGTTGGGAAACAAAACAAAACTTTTAAAACTTGGATGCAGATACCAAACTCATTAACAAAAATGCAAACAGAAATAAAGAAAGATATTTTCTGTCTGAAAAATGAGAAAATAACTAACAAAATTCCTAAATAAATAAACATCTTCAAATACAGATGTAGCAAGTTAACAATAAAATTTGAAAACAAGTATTGCTAATAATAATATGGATATTTCTCTGCAAGGTCTGGGCCCGAAGTCCCGCTTGCCAAAGGGAAGTGAAGTGGTTCTCATAGCCTTTCCTTTCCAGGTGTAGTGATCGCTGCAGGACCACTGTCTCGCTCTGATGGGCAGGAGGTTACTTGCATATGGCCTCTCCTACACTACTGTGTTCACAGCAGCACCTTTACGCAAGGGCCCTTGTTTTCACAGGGCCTGTTGTGTAGCACAACCGAGTGTTCGGCGGTATAACTGGGTGGGCAGACTGGGCTCATTAGCCTTGGCAGGCAGCCAGTCTAAGAGAAGGGAAACTCTGACTCCAAACACGGGCAGATGAAGCCGACGTTAGCCTTGTCAAGGCAATTTGTCTAGGAGAAGGAAATTCTGATTCAAAACCAATCAAGTCCCAACCACTGGATGATGGCTTCACTGCCTTGTGGATATCTTCGGGAGAAGGGAAGGCTACAGGAGTAAACCCAGACAGAAAATCCAGAGTGGAGTCCCAAAGGCGGCTGGATTTTGACTACGACTTACTTCCGGCAGCTCCTGCATCGAAACTGGTGCCAAATGTCATGCTCAGCATTCCTTAGGACTCCACCAGCAAGGACGAGAGGGGGATCCTGACATCAGGGCAATCCAGGATCTCCATACTCCACGCCCAGGCTTGCGCTCTGGAGAGGTCATTCCAGTCTCGCTACTGAGTGAGGAAACAACACAGAAGCTGACAGTTACAGGTTATAAGTCCCATTTGATTGGTGTAGGGAAGGGGCGCCACGGGTCAACTTTGACGGTAGGAGGGATCATTGTGTCCCACAGGCCAACTACCACCTGCCTCAAGCCGGGCAGCACCCGGTCAATAAGGTGTTGACCCACCATCATCTGCCTGCTCAAGTGAGTGTCTGGAGCTCAGTGTGCTGCTCAACATGACAAGCAGACAGAAATTCCACATCAAACAAAAGAAAAAAGAAAACAATAAAGAAGACTCCAGCTCTTCGATTTGCAAGCTGGAATGTGCACACTATGTGTACAGGCATCTCTGATGAACTCAGAGAAGTGGACGACACCAGGAAAATGGCCATCATCGATAGAGAACTCACCAGGCTAAATATCAGCATAGGTGCCCTCCAGGAAACTAGGCTGGCCTCTAGTGGCTCCCTCAAAGAGGAAAACTACACCTTCTTCTGGAAGGGTCGATAACCTGAGGAGCCCCATCAGCATGGAGTGGGCTTCGCCATCAAAAACAATCTTCTGGCCTTGGTTGAACCTCCCACAGGGGGCACTGAGCGTCTCTTGTCCAACCACCTCACCACTGCTGCAGGTCCTGTCAACATATCAGTGTCTTCACCCCCACCCTCACGTCTTCAGAAGACACAAAGGATCAGTTCTATGGGCAGCTAGCTGGATGAACAGATCATAGGATGCCACAAACATGAACCACTATTTCTCCTCGGCGACTTTAATGCCAGAGTAGGTGAGGATCACAAGTCATGGCCTACCTGTCTCGGACATCATGGTACTGAAAAGACCAACAAAAACGCCACAATTATGACCCTTTACAAAAACAAGGGCGACCGCAGTGACTATAATAATTACAGAGGGATCTCGCTTCTGAGCATCGTTGGTAAAGTGTATGCCCACATCATACTAAACAGGCTGCAGTTGCTGGCAAGCCGTGTGTACCCTGAATCCCAATGCGGCTACAGAGCAGGCAGGTCGACAACAGACATGATCTTCTCCTTTTGACAACTCCAAGAGAAGAGCAGAGAGCAAGGTCAACCACTCTACATGATGTTCATCGACCTCACCAAAGCCTTTGACTTGGCAGGAAGGACCTTTCTGAAGTTCTCATTAAGATCGGTTGCCCCCCAAAACTCTGCAGCATGATAATCGCTTTCCATGCAGATATGAAGGGAACAGTCTTGTATGATGGAACTTCCTCAACCTCTTTCCCAGTTAACAGTGGTGTGAAGCAGGGCTGTGGTCTGGCACCAACCCTATTTGGGATATTCTCCTTGCTTCTTTCCTCGTCCACTGATGGCATATATCTACACACCAGGTCCGATGGGAGACTCTTCAACCTGGCACATCTGCGCTTGAAGACGAAAGTGAGGGCTCTGCTCATCAAGGAGATGCTTTTTGCAGATAACACGGCTCTTGTGACCCACACCGAAGAAGCCCTCCAGAGACTGGGGGACCATTTTGCTGATGCCTGCATGCAGTTTGGACTCACCATCAGCCTGGAAAAGACAAAGGTCAGTGTGCAAGATACCACCATTGCCCCTTCAATCAAAATCAACAGTGTCACCTTGGAAGCAGTTAACAACTTTACCTACCTGGGGTCAACCATCAGCAACACTCTCTTGCTTGATATGGAGCTGGACAGAAGGCTTGGAAAGGCAAACACCATGTCACGACTGATGAAGAGGGTGAGGGAAAACTTCCATATATGGTGCCTTAAACGCATCTTGAAAATCAGCTGGCAAGACCGTGTCCCACACAGCAAAATCCTGCAGCATGCAAATACCCACAGCATGTTCTCCCTGCTGAGCAAACATTGCCTTCGATGGTTGGGACACATCCGACGCATGGAGGATGGGAGGCTGCCAAAGGACATCCTATATGGACAGCTGGTCACTGGCATGAGAAGAGTCGGACGCCCCTCACTCCGTTTCAAGGATGTGTGCAAGAGAGACCTGAAGGCATGCGACATTGCACCTGATGGCTGGGAAGCACAGGCTAAGCTCTGAGGCACCTGGAGACTGACAGTAAGGATATATCAGTCGCTGAAATGAGAGGCCAGTTGGAGGCAGAGAAACATGTAAGAAAGGGCCACATGGCAGCAACCACAGTAATTATGGCTTCCCTGTATGTCTGTACAAACTGCAAGAGGGACTGCCACTCACACATAGGCCTGTACAGCCACAAGAGACGATGCCAACAACCCAGAGACAGACGACACCCCAAGGGCGCTATCTGCATGATCTCCCAAAGCCAATGATTGATTGATGATTGATATTTTATTCCTCTTTCTACAAACATAAATACATTATGCTGCAAATATGCTCTCATAGTGGTGAGAAATTTTGGCACAATAATGTAACATTAAAACCTGTCTTTTTAGACAACTGCTATGAAAGACCACTTATCTTGACAGACCATTATCTTTTGGCAGAATTGGTTGTCTTTCTGGACATGTTCACAATTCTACTGCAATTTCATTGAAATATGCTCAACTGTTCTGGCTAGGAATTCAAAAATAAGCAAAAATATATACTATTTTGTTTGAGTATATAACAAGAACAATATTATTCCAAAGCTTTAATAAATGGAACCAGACATGGAGTTGAAGAAGCATAAGTTGATAGATAAATCATTCATATCTAACAATAAAAGATGCAGGAGGTAATGGGGAAATAATACAAGGTCAGAAGATGACGGGATATAAACATACATTCCAACCCGTGACGAGGAAAAAACGTAATCCAAGTGGTCAAAAAGCGGAATCCAGGCAGAAAAAGCGGAATCCACATAAAACATACTAAAATTTTAATGAACAATGATTTATTTGCCCCTCTCATCTTTTAACATCCTTTACTGCTTCAAGTTTTCATATATAGCACTTTTAGATTTACACACACATTGACTAGAATCCATCTGAAGACTTTTAGCGTCAAATATTAAAATTCTTTCCACACAGCCTGTAATAGACTTCACGTGATGCTCCTCACGTCTTCATATTTGGAGGATTCAGCTAAAATGGCAAAACGATTGGAACAATAACCAAAAAAGGAGAAAGTTATATGACATCTTACAGGAAGTCAATGGAAAAATAAAACCACCCAATTGCAAGGGTTATGACCAAAAACTAATCAATAGAATAACACTAGGCAAAACCAAACTAGCTAATAGCTTTTTTAAAAACATATAGGACCCTCTCCACATGTAATATTAACTGCTACCATTGTAAACTACCGGAAGACTTTCATCATATCTTCAATGATTGTAGCATCACCAAAAACGAAAGGGAAAAATTCAAATCAGATCAATTAAAAACTGCATCCTCATATATATTTCCAGAAATCATATCAACAGCAAACAAAAACCCCAATATTACCTATCTTAAAACAACAGGGTTTGATGACAAAATTTAACAATCTCTAGGGGCAAAGGTCTTGTAAACAATGTCAAGTGCTGTGTATATCGCCTAACTCAGGGCCCCAGCCCATCAAGGTATGATAGCTCAATCACTGACATCTAATAGTCAAGTACAAAAAACCATAACAACATAGGCTACACCAACAAATACTGTAGGGAAAGCAAATTTTTAAAGTAAATTATGTTTCTCCGAGAATACTTACCCGATCACATTAACGTTAGGGATATCAGCTTGCTACCTCTCGAATCCAGCTCTACTAAAAGATGAAAAATCGTCTTTTCTGTCTATCTCCTAAAGACAAAGGGCAATAACTCTGGCCCCACACCTCCCCTTGCCACCGCCTGGTGTCACTAGTTTTTAAGCTGAGCGATATATACTATATGAGGATGCTCGCATGGCGGGGTGGTTGGGAGGGTTTTTAAGTAATGTGATTGAGTAAGTATTCTCGGAGAAACATACCGTATTTTGGTGTGTATAACGCGCACTGATGTATAACGCGCACCCCGATTTTCGACCCAAAATAAGTGGAAGAAACGTAGTTCTGCCATATAACGCGCATGTGATATAATGCATTTTAAAATTTTGACTACCGCTATTTCGCTCCGTTTTCATAGCGCAACAACAGTTGGTCATATTAGATAGTGAATGAAAAAGTGGCAATATTGATATTGTATCTTTCCGATTTTAAAAGGGCCCTTTAAATGTTTGTCTAGTTGACGCAGTCTATTGCATCAAATCCCTCAAATTCCACTTTGTCGTCATTACCTTCGAAAAGTCGCTGTATGTCCTGAATCAATTAAATACTGCTCACCGAGACAAAGCATTGTAACTATGTTGAGCGCATCAAAGCTTACCTGGCGCCGGTTACCGTGAAAAGACCACACCGAGTCGATGAAGCATTGAAGCCATTGATCACTGTATAATCGCAAAGATATCTCAAATACTATGATTTAAGATGAGAAATAAAACTAAGTAACAAGCTTATTTTCCAAAGAGGAAAAAAAATGTTTCACGACTTCATACATTGATTATTTTGTTCCACAACGTATCAGTGTTCCCGTAAGAAAGAACCCGTAGTCGCAAAAATATATATGTCCACAACAGATGCTCTGATGAGAACATTAACACTAGTTGAATTCTACACATATTATATTTCAATTCAACCAATAATAAATGAAGAAAAATTCGATTAGATCAACAGTTATGGAATACGGTACTGAACATTTACGAAACAAGTACGGTAATCCACACAGTGGTATTTGTTCCGCTCCAATGCGGCACTTTGCACAGCTTTTGAACAAAGGCAAGTCGTTATGTACATGTATTTCCGGCCGTGGCACAGAACAAAACTTCACATAGTGACGTGAAATGAAACCAGTTTATTAACATAAGCAATCAAAGAACAAGACTATTTGTAAGCATTATTTATTTCTTTAATACGGCTAGTACCGGTAAACATTTTAGTTACAATGCAATGTACAATGGATTTAATATTTCACAAGTAGTGAGTGCCTTCATCCTCTTCAGATCGACCTGGAAAAAATCTTTTTTTTTTTTTAGTTCTTGTATACAACGCACACCCCCGACTTAAGATAAGAAAATTAGGTAAAAAAAGTGCACGTTATACACAACAAAATACGGTAATTTACTTTAAAAATTTGCTTTCTCCTTCAAATACATTCCCATATCACATTAACGTTAGGAGAATAGGCAATAGGAGGAGGGAATGCTGAGCATCCTACCTCTATGCCCGGGTATCCTCTAGGGAATGATGGCTGGATTCCCCATGTGAACGATAACCCGTTCTCCTAATTTCATCAGCAGCACAGCCCAGGGTCACGTAATATGTGACTCCTTTATATGGTTAAGAAGATAGTTATTGAAATCTTCTTACCTACAAAATTTTTTTCTGGCGAATCCAGCAAAGCTAATAGGCTGTGCTGATTGTTTTAAATGGATCTGGTGGGCATCTGGGCTGCCAACACCGGACCTACTAGATTCAAGGTTTGCCTCTGCGAGGTCAAATCTTATAGATAAAACTGTAGAAGGTTGACTCTGCATGCCAGCCAACAGCTTCTATTATATCTCGGATTGAAATATTGCGTTCGAATGCAAGTCTTGCTGAGATTGCTCTAATCTCATGAGCGGTCATCTTCAGGAGGCGACTCTGATCTTGTGAGACCTCAGAGTATGCTGAGCGTATAACCCACTTCAGCCATAAAGCAATGGCTTGAGGGGTTATATCCTGTTTCCCAGTTGTCACCTGAAGAAAGAGGTGCTTGCATGTGACCCGACTCGCCTCTGTGCATTTAAAATAGTGCTTGAGTGCACGAACAAGATCTTGCTATACTGCTGCTATTGACTTATCTATGGAAGAAAGCTAGCCAATGACGACTCTTTGATTGCCAATGGATGGTATCCTATTTTTGGCTACGATGCCTGGCCGCGTCAAGAGGACCACCGAACCATCTGATCTGAAGATAGTTTGGGTCACTGGAAAGGGCATGTAACTCACTCACCCTGCATGCTGAAGCTAAGGCTATCAAGAAACATGTTTTGTATGATAGTAACTTTAACGAACTGTGGGCTAAAAACTCACATTTGTCTGAATTGAGCAATGTTAAAACTCAGGACAGATTCCATTTTGGAAACAGGGTGAGGGATTTGGGTCGATTGAACTCTAAATTGGCTAAAAGATCTTACAGATCTTCGTCATGCCTGATATCACATCTACCATGATGGCGGAATGTGACTGATATCATGGAGTGGTAGCATTTGATAGTATTGGGGTCAACTGTTTCTCCTCAAAAAGCCAGAGAAAAATGGCGGCCAGTTGAGGGACTGAGACACTCAAAGGGACGATGTTATTGATATGGTACCAGTCACTGAAAATATGCCACTTTCCCTCGTAAGCCTTCAAAGTGTAGGGCCTTCTTGCTCTCGAGATTCTCTCCACAATCAAAGGTTTAAATTGTTTGTCTCGCAAGGATGTCCGGACAAGAGCCAAGCGTGAAGATAAAGACAGTCCGGACAGGGGTGGAACACCCGTGACCACGGTTGCTTGAGAAGATTTGGGCTGACTGTAATCTTCCTGGGTAGATCTATCTCCAGATCGAGTAGATCGGTGACCCAGTTGTTCCATGTGAGAGGGGCAATCAGAATCATCTGACAGTTAACCTCTGGTTTATTTTCAGTACCAAGACCGTGGGAGGGTAGGCGAATGCCCACAACCTCTCCCAGCTGTTTGACCAAGCGTCCGCGGCCCAAGCTTCTGGGTCTGGAACAAGAGACAAAGGTGGGCAACCTGCGATTCCATCTTGTTGAAAAAAGATCAATATCAGACGCCTCCAAAGTGTGTAGATCCAAAGAAAGACTGATTGATGGAATGACTTGACCTTTCCTGGATAGAGTGTCAGCCAAGACATTGAGTCTGCCGGGAATGTGTCTGATTTGTACATTGATGCGGTGACTGTCGCACCAACGTAGAAACTGCCATATCAGATTGCAAAGGTCTGGTGATTTGGTGCCCCCTTGTTTGAGGAGGCAAGTCACCACCACACAGAGTTGTCTGACATAATGAAGACAGTTTTGCCTAAGAGTGGATCATTCCAGAAATGAAAGGCATTGATCACAACCTTCATTTCTGAAAGGTTGATATGGAGAGGGCTCTCCCCTGCCCCCCCCCCCCCCCCCCCGCAAGCCGCTGACGGTATTGAAGACCGGCAACAGGTGGGCACCCCAATTGTAGGTACTGGCGGCGGTACAGACTGTTATCTCCGCTTGGGGTATTTCCAGAGAAATCCCTGTGGACAGCCAACCGGAGTTGTGCCACTGACGCAAAAATGATCGTATCTCTGGCGTGATCATTATTGTGTGATTGAGGTGACTTGAAAAATGGGCGCCATTGTGCTAGTAACGTCATTTGTAAGGGGTGCATAAAAAGACTGCCTAGCAGGATCAAGTCCACCGCCGCATTGAATAATCCGAGGAGTTGAAAGAACTCTCTTGCTGAAATGCACATCCTGTTGGAAACGGACTCGATGAGTTCGATGATCAGGATGATCTCGAACTCGAGGAAGCCTTAGCAGATTCAGATCAGTGAGAAACTCCATACCCAGATGGACCAAAACGCTGGGATGGACAGATTTCAGACTTTTTCCAGTTCATGAGAAAGCCTAGATGATCTAACAATTTCTGGAGGATGTCATCCAAGTACACTGCCATCACTATAGATGAAGTCAAGCGGAACAGGGTGACGACGCAATCCTTAACCTTGGTAAAAGCCCAAGGGCTGGTATTGAGGCCAAAAGGTAGGACCTGGAACTGATAAACCGAGTCGCAATAAGCAAAACGGAGAAATTTCCGTGATGCAGTGGATAGGGACGTGAAAATATGCGCCGGTCATATCTAGACTGACGGCATACCCGTTCCGTCAGATGGAAAGACGGATTGATCTCGCCGTCGCCATATTGAATTTCAGTGGTAAAATGTATTGGTTGAGGTGACTCAGGTCGATGAACAGCCTCTGGATAAGAAACAGCTAGGAATAAAACCCTGGCGATTGCAGGGTTTATTTTACTTTTTTTTTCCTTTCTGATCTGACAGTACATCCGTGAAGAGGGGAGAGGAGGACAGGGGAGGGGGATGGATAAATGAAATCCAAACCCATCCAAAATGACCTGGATCACCCAATTGTTCTGAGGAAATAAAGTGGTCCAGTGGTCCTGAAATTGCAGGAGGCGGCCACCCACAGGTAGGCTGTCCGTGGGCAGTGGGGAGGGTATGTCAATGTCTAGAGGAAGGAGGCTTGAAGGCGGAGAAACTTGGGTTCTTGATGCCTCTGTATGGTTGCCTCCTAGCTTGATTAGACTGTTGTCTCCTGGCATTGGGTTGGGATCTATACTGCACATTTGATTCTAAGGATTCCTTTTCCCTGGTCCGCCTATCATCCCTCCGCTGTGACAGGGGATGATTGTTTCAAAACGCCTGCGAAGGTTAGGCGGCAAGTTGGAGGGGCAGTTCCTGAGCTGCATGCCTCCGAACTTCTAAAATTTTTCCCCCAAAGAATAAAGGTGACCCAAATGGAGACATCCGTAAAGCCAGAATAGGACGGGGCTTGACCGCAGACATGCATCACATTGTATCAGGTCTAAGTTGGCAGAAGCAGTCAATTGGCCATGGAATGGTGAGCTGCTCTGTTAATAACTCTAGCAATCTGGGCCGTCGCTTCCCAAGCGTGGTCATTGCCTGATTTTCCTGGGAGTCGAAAAATGGCTAGTGAAGGCAAGTCTAACATTGAAGACGTAGCGACTACGTTTCGGACTAGCTTTGACGTGGCATTGGAGATCAGTACTGAGGGTGTTTTATTGAGTTTTGAGCTTGAAGGACATCGTCTCTTCCTCCCATTCAAGATCTACAGACACCTTAACTTTGTAGTCTTGAATGGCAGTAGGAGGTGGTGGGCATTCTGAAGTTGCCAACACCCTATAAATTTCTTCCACTGAGCCTAGAAGCTAAACTCAGTCCGCTCCATGATTGGATCTGTGTATAGCTGATTGGCAACAGTTTCATCACTTACTGTGTGCCGAGTCGTGTTCTGGTACAGCTTGCATCTCTGGATAGAGCATACCAGGTGATACAGATGACGCAATTCCGTCATCCTTGACAATTTCACTAATTCTCCCTTGTGGAGAAACTGTGAACATATGGACAGCTGGCACTGCTGGCTGGTTTGTCTAGCGTATAGTCGGCCTGAATGTCGGCGATGGTCCGGCTATCACTGGTACCGACTGATCCAATGGCGTTGCTGGATGGACAGATTACTCACTAAAATCTCTGTCATAGTATTGGTATGTTGCCGGCGGTACAGCTTGACGGACGGATTTGTCACTAAAATCACCGTAAATCATAGTTGGTCGAACCGTTTTAGCTGGACGGCCGGTGACGTCAAGGTTGTATAATGAAATAGATCCGGTAAAAAACCTTTGCGTCCTGACTTACAGGCCCGAAGGCCTTGCTTGGACATGCGGGGGGACTTGAGCCCACTGGGCAGCTGAAAATTGGGGGAACACTCCCCCAAAGAGGTAATATCTGGCCTGATGTCAATAGCTGCGTCGTAGTTTTCTGGACCAAACGACGCATCTGTTCAAAGGTGGAGTGTTGTACCACGTCAACATTATTTTCCTCCATTGATGCTGATGTTACTGTGGCTGACATTTACAGACGACGAACTTTAGGTGGGAGTCTCTGACCTATCCGTCTATCTCTCCCTTTTGCTGCCTTCTGGACTACATCAGCCCACATTGGCTCTGTCCACGTATTACACATGCTGCATGGTACAGATGATGTACACTTGGTACATACAATACAAGTGTCATGGTTGTCTTCTTTTGTTTGAACTGTTTGCATTTCATGCATTTGGTTGACATTTCTATTGAAACAACAAAAGAAGATAAAACAAAGCACAAATTAGCAATTCTGCATGTTATTAATTCGCAAATACCACAACCGTTACTAACAGAATAAGCGAAATAATTCAGTGCCACGTTAACTCATCAATAGACGAAGTCCGTAAAAGGTGACAAAGTCACTCAGATTTTGAAAATATTGTAAAATAATGTATACAACCTGTAGAAGAATGATTGTCCAACACAATAATTCCAAATTTAACTTTGGATGGTCCGATTTAGCACTAAGATGGCTTGGATAATATGGAGGTGTAATTGTACATTGTGAACAGTACAAGCGAAGCTTAAAATCTAGCGACACCTGGCGTGGCAAGGGGAGGTAAGGGGCAGGAGTTATTGCCTTTGTCTATAGGAGATAGACAGAAAAGATGATTTTTCGTCTTTTAGTAGGGCTTGATTCAAGAGGTAGCAAGCTTATATCCCTAACATTATTGTGATCGGGGAACGTATTTGAAGGAGAAAAATAATATCTTCCAATGTTGACACCCTCTAAAATAAAGAAAAACAGTAATTACAACATTGGAAAACAAAAATAAAGGGCAAAGGTCTTGCAAACGATGTAATGTGCTGAGTCGATCACCTAACTCAGGGCCCCAGCCCATTGGGGTATGATAGCTCAGACACAGACATCTAATAGTCAAATACCTCAAACTATAACAACATAGGCTACCCAAGGAAAAATAACATCATACAATGGTTATAACAGTTAAATACAAGAAAACCAGTATTTATAACATTGGAAAACAAAATAAGGAAGGAAATAGCAAATAAATAACATTGTGCTAACCACTCAAATCTAACCAAATCCAGCAGAGTAGGTCAAACTAACACGCTCACTTCTATCTTTTCTCTTCTCTCACAACCTAGATTGCAGCATACCAACCAAACCAATAGAAATTAGAATTAAGACCCAACAAATACAACGTATAGATGGACAGCGACCTGACCATCATACAAGTAAAAAAATCTCATATGACCCCAACTTAGATAATATAAGGTAGTCTAAAACCTCCAAAGACTATCAGGACCCTCAGCACAAGGCTGCAACAAAATAAACTTAACAAAAAACAGTAACCAAAACTATACAATATAAGGTAGTCTCAAAGTCCAAAGAATATCAGGTCCCGCAGCACAAGGCTGCACAACCAACAAGCAATTAAGAAACAGGACTTCAAATAGATTCTATAAGGTGGTTAAAATCCAAAACCATCAGACCCAGCAAGCCAAATTAATAAATAAACTTAGGATACCTAAAAACTCAATAAAATATAAGGCTCAATCCAAACCATCAGGACCAGCAGCACAATGCTGCATCACTTTCGAAAAGGTTGCCAAACCCCCTATTCAACATATTCTGCCCCTTCTAGGTTGTGTACTCTCAAAACAACAGCACAAAGTATATTCAAAATTAATAGGGAAAATTTAAGCCTGATACGCTGGAGTATGGAAGCAACTTACTGTCCAGACTTATCCCACGAGCCACCTGACCTCCTTTACCACGACTAAACATCTCTTGCCATACATGCAGTGCACAACACCTAACAACAGAATCAGCCAAGTCTAGGGATGAGTGTATGTTGGGTCCATTCCCACTCACCCCAAGGTCTAACATTCAGGTTGATAGTTGATAAGAAGAGACTCTGACCTGATGACCAAATTAAATAGTACTCTATGAGTACATAAATACCTGGGGGCATGTGGCTCGCATTCCTTCCCCCAGGAGTAGTTAACAACCGTGCTGGAAATTAAACAGTGCTACATGTCCCTAGTGGACACACAGTAGTATAATGCAACTTCATAGGAAAGTCTAAAGACATGCATACTCTTATACTGTAGTTACAAAGAAGCCATCTTTTCTAAAATACGTTGTGTGGGATTAATTGAATGTTAATTAAAAAAACAAGAAAACAAATAATTGAGTTTTTGGGAAGGTGGATATACCGAAAAATCGTAATCCATATACAGTTATGCGTAAGGCATAATTTAGTGAAAAAAAGCATAATGATTATGCCAAAAGTGTAATGGTTGGCATGTATGGATAAATATTCTTGCATTTTCTGACCTGACTGAGAGCCTGATTCATGCGACGAGTCAAACTCTAAATTGAATGCTGTTCCAGGCCTTCTTATGGTGGATATAGTGGTCATACTGCTACTTTCACTTCTCTGCGCATTTTGGAAGGCAAGCGGAGTATTCTTGATTAATGAAATAAAATATAATCAAATATACTTGAAATTATTTGAAACAAACGTATTGCAAAACATCTTAAGACTAAACAAAACTATTGGTTTAGAGATTTTTCAGTTCACTTAATTGATTTAATTTAAAGAAGGAAAATATGGGAACAGAAAGATAATTTGATCAAATGAGGTTTTTGGACATGAGAGGATTTTTTCTTTTTAATGCCAAAGATAAATGTACTACACTATGTATCGTCAATATAAGACCTTAAGAAATTTAGTGTATAACTGGATTTCTTTGCAGCATATAACTATTTTGTCAATAAAAAGTAAATTTCTAATTCTGACTAGTTATATTTTACTGGTGGTACATTTAGACAGGTTAAGGTATATAAAATACCTTTTTTTATTTACTGTTGTGACCTGACTCTCAAACTGATGTATGTAAATCACAAAGATTTCTTCACTTCTAACGTCCCTAATAAATGCTATTCGTCATTACAGCCCCCTATATCAGATAAGGTCTCATAAGACTTTTGTAAGCCAAACACATGATAAATGACTTTATTATATTTTGTATACCATGCTGCTACAATATTTTTCTATCTTGAACATAAACAAGTAACTATTCAATATTTTCCTGTACTGAACATAAACAAGTAACTATTCAATATATTCCTGTACTGAATATAAAAAGTAATTATTCAATATTTTCCCATACTGAATACAAAAAAAGTAATTATTCAATATTTTCCGATACTGAACATAAACAAGTAACTAATCAATATTTTCCGATACTGAACATAAACAAGTAACTATTCAATATTTTTCGATACTGAACATAAACAAGTAACTATTCAATATTTTCCGAAACTGAACATAAACAAATAACTATTCAATATTTTCCCATAATGAATATAAACAACTGTGTGGGGGCCCTGAGTGGCAGAGTGTCTAAAGCGCTCACTGTTACAGATCACTGCCATCTCACCTCCTCTGTCTGTGTGGGTTCGAGTCTCAGGCTCGGCTAATGTGGGTATGTGAGAAAGCTTGCTGGTAGATTCTCGTGGGTCGGTGGTACTTTCCAGGGTTTTCCTGGGTTCTTCCTCCACCAATAATACTGGCCGCCATGTATAGCCTATCTTGTGCTGAAAAATGGCATTAAACCCTACATCAACAACTATAAACTGTGTGAAGATCAAACTGATTCCTTAAGTCTGAACAGCACGTTTCAGTTTAATTCAGTGCTGGTGCACAAAACAGATTGTTATGTTTTTGTTTGGTTGGTAGTTTATAAATCCATGATTTTTTAATTTTCACTGAAAAATAATCATGTTTTTTACATTGTTCTGACAGGCAAATTTGCACACTTGTTGGCCACTTTTAATCTTGGTATCAAAAGCATAATCACTAACAAAAATACATAGCTGATCAATTTCTAACAGACAGTCAGATACCTCAATTTGATCTCACAATCAAAATGGCTCAATTAATCACAATCAGCTACAATTCAGAGACGTTCAGCTACAATCAGATACGTTCAGAGACGTTCAGCTACAATCAGATACGTTCAGAGACGTTCAGCTACAATCAGCAACAATTTCAGCTACGATATCAAAGACGTTATCAGAGATGTTCTCAGAGATGTTATCAGCTACAATAAAGAAATCAGACTAATAATAGTTGTCTCAAAAAATAATCTAAACCTTAGATTACGCTACTGCATTTAAAGTCTAATAGTCTCTAGTAATTCCAAATATTCCACGTTTAAAATCTGCATTGTAATAAAGGCATCATTATATGAAATGATAAACTGAATAAAATTCACAATAAAACGAAATATAAATTTAACACTCACCCCTTTGGCTGGAGATTGAATGACGAGCTATCTTTCCTATGATAAGATACTTTTGGTCCCGTAATAATTATCAGAAATATTCTGCCTTATATATCCTCAAATAGGTGAGCAGAATTCACGACAAAATTACCGTGCACCCTGTGAATCTAATGTTCCGGACTTCATGTAATTCAAAGTCAGGCACTTGCAAATCGTTACACGCCGCTTACCTTGGATAAAACCACTTATTCACCCCAGGTAACACATGTACGATGAAACAAAAAAAATGGTGAGATTAGTTTGTAATTCAAGAAAATAATAAATTCAATTTTCGCCTAATTCTGTGACATATATTATGTTACAATTATCTGCAATCAATTAAAAGGAGAACAATAAAGAGAAAAGTTTGAACTTTGTAAATTTATAGTCCCAACAAAATACGAAATTCTGACATACAAAAGATAAAATAATCAGCCATTATAATTGCAGTTGTAGAGTATTTCTTCAAAAGAAGTGGTTCAGACTGCTTAATTTTTCAAATTATCAGCTATAATATTATAATTGCCAGTTGTACAGTATTTCCTAAAAAGAAGTGGTTCAATGCCATCCATCTTAGACTGGTTAATGGTTAATGTTTCAAATTATCAGCTATAATATTATAATTGCTAGTTGTACAGTATTTCTAAAAAGAAGTTGTTCAATGCCATCTTTCTTAGACTGGTTAATGTTTCAAATAATCAGCCATTATAATTGTCAGTTGTACAGTATTTCCTAAAAAGAAGTGGTTCAATGCCATCCTTCTTGGATGGGTTAATGTTTGAAATGATCAGCCATTATAAGACATAATACAAAGATGGCTAGTGTAGGGCATTGTTATAGCATCAGACTTGGACATAATACAAATACAATGGGACCCTGCTATAACGCGCCCCATTATAACACGAATTAGGACATAATGCGGTCGGTCGTGGCATGGCTCCCGAAATTTCAGGTAATTTATTACAGGTATTTTTCTCAAAAACCAAAAGTGTGAAAAATAAAATACGTCAGGAGTTTAATTATCATTCTCATACTCGTCTAAAAAGTGCGAAAAAGAACGTGTAGAAAATCTATTATCATTTTGGGGAGGAAATCACACACAAATTCGAATATAAAATAATCGTTGTATGGCTCCTAAAATTTCAAAAATTAACAAATTTCTTCTAGTTTTGTGCCAAAATAAACATCGGAAATACAAACCAATTGCTGGGTCTACTGAGAACTTTGATCTTTGTTTATTGTTGAAAAATGACAGCTCGTAAGAGTCAATATTATTACTGATCCCTGAGCAATGAAGCCATATTGTGTCTACTTTGTGTTTGTCTTGAATGCATTCTGAATACAATTGTTGCTCTAATAATCTCTGATATATGTTCTCTTAATTTCATACACAACTAAGCAACAGACAATGCGGCGGTTGATAAAAGATTCTCACCAGAATGTATAAATCAATTAATTTAAGTACATTGTTTATCATCAAAGTGAACTGCCAAGCTAAACTTGTTCAAATCAGAGGGCAACGATTTATACAGCATCAAAGAAACAAAAGCCGCCAACATGTGCGCGTGGCTTGGCGGTGTTGTTTTATGCAATCTGTTGACTAGTAAATTCAAATTCTTCAACTGAGAACTATAATTGACTTTGCCAAGAGCAAACGTGACATTTTTTTAAAAAATAATAATTATTGACAGATGAGAAATGTAGTGGTATAAAATATATACAGACACCGTTCATTATTCTTCGGACATAACTATTTCATCATTCATTATGTACACCCTTTACGTAATTTTTGTTATTTTCTTTTCATTGAATTCAGTCACATAATTATCTGTGACAAAATTATTGAATATTTTACATCAATGTGTGGATATTTTCGATGGAAATATTTGTATTATGGATTCAATGTATGTTACAAGATTTGCTGATGAGTACACGGTGTTGATACTCTTTTCATGTAATAGATTATACATGTATATATAAATTAGACGTGTATGTACCAATGCATGGTTCTCTGAATAAAGTAATATATTATATCTGCAATTTCTGTTACCACAGCAAATGTTTTTCTCATTTAATATATATTGATCAAAAATGGTAATTGTGCCATGCATTTTCGCACCCGTCTTTATGTACACCCCCCCCCCATTAAATCCAAAAATATGTTGGTATTATGCATAGTTGCTTTTAACACGGTTCGGTTCATAACACGGTCGGATTCTATGGCTCCCAACTACCGTGTTATAGCGGGGTTCCACTGTATGGCTAGTTTAGGCATTGTTAAAGTAATCAGACTAAGACATAATACAAAGATGGCTAGTTTAGGGCATTGCTAGTTTGGAGCATTGTTATAGCATCAGACTTAGACATAATACAAAGATGGCTAGTTTAGGGCATTGCTAGTTTAGGGCATTGTTATAGCATCAGACTTAGACATAATACAAAGATGGCTAGTTTAGGGCATTGCTAGTTTAGGGCATTGTTATAGCATCAGACTTAGACATAATACAAAGATGGCTAGTTTAGGGCATTGCTAGTTTAGGGCATTGTTATAGCATCAGACTTAGACATAATACAAAGATGGCTAGTTTAGGGCATTGCTAGTTTAGGGCATTGTTATAGCATCAGACTTGGACATAATACAAAGATGGCTAGTTTAGGGCATTGCTAGTTTAGGGCATTGTTATAGCATCAGACTTAGACATAATACAAAGATGGCTAGTTTAGGGCATTGTTATAGCATCACAATAAGATGTGCAGTTAGGGCATGTCAGAATATCATACTGAGGCACAATAAAAAGAAACGTATTTCTGGGCAGTGCTAAAGTATCATACTATGGTACAATACAAAGAAATGTAGTTCAGAGCAGTGTCCTAACATCATACAAAATCAAAATAGAAAGAGTAGTTTACGGCTGTTTTGTAACATCACACCAAAGCAAGAGACAAAGAAAGATGTGTAGTTTGGGGCCATGAAAAATCTAGATAGAAAACTGAATTTCCATGTTATAATCAATAGGACATATCATCAACGAACCTTCTTAACAATCCAATGTGCTGCTGATGGTAATAATAATAATAATAATAATAATAATATTATTATTTAATAATAATAATAATAATAATAATAATAATAATAATAATAATAATAATAATAATAATAAAATTAAATACAATGAACTATATGGGACTATAGGTGATAAAATTTTGATTTTCATCAAGAAAGATAACTGAATACAAAATAATGCAGTTTGAATGTGTTGTATCGATCTTTAAAGTCATGTAGGGGAGGGTGCTGGAAAGGCAGATGTGAGAGGCTTTTAAAGACACCAAAAGCAAGAAGGAGCTGGATCACTACATCTTTTTTTTTGTAATTAACTAACAAGAAATGCATCCACCTAATGACAAGTATCGCTGCCAATAGGGTACAATCAAAGAATCCTCAATGTGATACATATCCCTGCCAATAGGGTGCAATCAAAGAATCCTTAATGCAATAAATATCGCTGTCAATAGGGTGCAATCAAAAAATCCTTAATGCGATAAATGTCCCTGCCAATAGGGTGCAATCCAAGAATCCCAAATGTGAATAATGTCACTGTCAATATTTGCAATCAAAAAATCCTTAACATAACAAATGTCTCTGCATATAGGGTGCTGCAATCAAAGAATATTTAATGTGATAAATGTCCTTGCCAATAGGGTGCAATCAAAGAATCCCAAATGTGAATAATGTCGCTTCGGTGTCAATATTTGCAATAAAAAAAACCTTAACATAATAAATGTCTCTGCCAATAGGGTGCAATCAAAGAATCTTAATGTGATTTGAATATGTTAGTACTAGATTTTATGTTACATGGGACCGAATCTCAAAAATTGACAAATCAAAATCAAAATCATAACCAACCAATTGTTGTCCCCCACCCCACCCTCCAAAAAAAACTGAAAATATTAAGGGGTGGGGATGTCCTGTACTGAGTTGTAGGTTTCAAAGTTTTATGCTAATAACTCTTCCAACTGCAAATGACGAAGTTGAATTCTTTATTTCAAAGATCACAAAATGCAAGTCCGATAGCATTCAGTTTTCTTATGTACTGACCAGCTACATTTACATCGACTTTCCATGCGCTCAGCCTCAGGCTATTCCTATTTCCACTCATTTTTAAAACCTTTTTAAGTTTATCCAAACTTTTTGTGTCCTGGTCTGTCAGGATGCCATGTTTTGCAAAAGTATAAAGATAATTAACTTCAACTTTGTGGAAAAATCCAAATTAAAATAACATTGAGCATTATAAAAGTAACAACAAACAAGTGCAGTGCATATCAGTTGGACTTTAATGCCCTGCGAGCTGTAACATTTATTGTTGATAACTTCATTGAAGCTAGCTTCAGTAAGACAGGGCTCACCTCCTAATTCCATTTTAAAATGTTTCAAAACAAAAGCATAAGAGTTGTCCTTTGCGATTTTAATGTTTGGAAACATGTTGAAAATAGCTCACCAGCAACACTAGTAACTAAAAGAGGTAGGTTTATTTCTAAAAGAAATTTAATAAATCGAATTTTGATCGAATTTCATTAAGGTTCTCTCAATTTTATATACGTTGCAAGTTCAGGCCGAGTTGTGTGTGATGAAGTAGGAAGCTGGTGTTTATTAGCAAGATGGCACAATTGTCCTTCCAGTTGTTTCCTTCTCTTTTTCCTGGAGAAAATTCTGAATATTCCTTTTTCCCGTTTAACAAGATTAGAAGCTGAACATTACGAAGACGAGATACATCGACAACGGTAACTATTTGCGAAATCCAATATGGCAGATAATGATGTGCATGGTAGCCTCAATTTAGAATGAACCAATCGTATTGTAGAACTGTATTTCTATATACATACAATACATTCTATCAAAATAGAACCGAATGCACGTTCTAAACTGAAAATTCCAAAGAAATTTTTATTATTTTTTTAAATTAAAAAATGTATTTGCCCCAAAAAACGTACACCTGTATTCAGATCAAATGACAGGACAAATACAGAAAAATAGGGACAGTTGGCAGCTATGCAATTGTTAGTTTTTGGGGTTGGCTTGATCCTGTGTGGATAGCCTGGGACAGCAGTTGACCCTGTGTCAGGTATACTTCATATTCTGATACTAGTTTGATTTTCTTATACAACTTATTTTGTGGAATTACAAAGTTAAATTAAGACTTACTAAATGCTGAGAAGGTTAAATGTTCCTTGACCTACCTGCATATTTAATGATTAAATAATGTAATCTTATAGTTGCAATGTAGTTAAAAACAAATCTGTTCAGCAAAACATTATGTAAAATTTCATTGTTCAAGTTTATTCATTCACTGCAAGCTTACCCATGGTTGCAGAATGTGTTCCCCTAGCAGTTTGTTTGGTGTTTTTTTTTTTAGGGTTTAACGCCATTTTTCAGCACAATATAGGCTATACATGGCGGATAGTATTATTGGTGGAGGAAGAACCCGGCTAAACCCCCGTAAAGAACAACCGACCCACGAGAAGCTACTGGCAAGCTTTCTCACATAACTATATAAAGCCGAATCTTAGAATCTTAGACTCGAACTCATGCAGACAGAGGTGAGACAGCAGTGATCCATAACGGACAGCGCTTCAGACCACTTGGCCTCTCGGGGCCCCTAGCTGCAAGCGTGTGCATTATAGTTAGATACATGGTCTCCATCTTTTTACAAGAATAGATATATAAGAAGAAACTTATTGCAACCTGAGCTAGTTTAAATTTACTTTCTGAAACATACAAGAAAGCTTGCACAAGCTAGTTTTACTTTCTGAAGAAAACAAATAAGATTGTGCAAGCTAGTTTTACTTTCTGAAGCAAACAAGAAAGCTTGTGCATGCTGGTTTTACTTTCTAAAACAAATAAGAAACTTGCGGTTATATCCAGCTAGCTTGCCTAAGCCTGCACTTGATTGTACAAGCTTGCGCAAGCATCCATGTTAGCTTATAAACATCAAATTAGCTTATCACATGCTTGCCACAAGCTTTCGGCAAGGATGCATTTTGGTTTGGAAAGGTTTTATAAAATCTCATATCAATTTGGTTTCAGTTCACTAAATCCTTATAACGTTTATAACCAACCAGAAATTAAGTTTTTGGCAGACTGATGGACACTGTTAACACTTTATATCCAGTATTGAAAAAGCAGCAAAAACAGTCTTTACCTGTTCAACTTTACTGAGTACAGCATTTACAAATTTTTGTCCCTTTTTGCCCAGCACATAAGTACAGTGTGGATACCATCTAGCGTGTTCAATCCAGGGGTTGTCTCCAGGCTCCCAGTTTCTTAATTCAACACCGCACTGGAAACAACAAGTGTAGTCCTTACTACCTGTATAAATGAAAGAAAAAAAATGGAAGAATTAACTTCACATATTTAATGATTTCAATCAAATGTTAATGATCAAATGTTTATCATACAGAAAATAGGTTCTAAAAGTTTTCTCCAGGTATACAAAGATGCACAGTTCTGCACACAAAAATTCAAGATTTTTTTCTTTCTCTTCAAATATGCTTTAAAGTTAATTTGATTTCAAAACTGTATGAGGCACATGGAGCTGAACAAAATTTCATTGAGGACTATCTACATTTGACCAATTTCAGAACCCTGAGTCAACTGTAGGTTAGGTTTCCTTATTATTTTAATATTCATATGTGAAAGATGCAATTAACTGTCAGTGCCCGTGTGACCAAGTGTTCTGAAGTGCTTGCCTTTATCAATTACTGCCATCTCACCTCTGTTTGTCTGAGTTCAAGTCCCAGGATCGGCCAATGTAGGTATATAAAAAAGTTGTCAGTAGCTGCCTGTGTGTCGGTGGTTTTTCCCAGGTTCTTACTCCACATTTATACTGGCTGCCATATATAGCCTATCTTGTGTTGAAAAATAGCATTAAACCCTACAACAACAACAATTAACCTCCACTTTACTCAGGGGCTATAATTCTTGTATGCTTAGGCAGGACCCACAAATATGATTCTTCCTTGTTAATATTCTTTCTTCCTTGTGAATATTCGTTCTTCCGCAACTAATGTAAACAAATCCATAAACAATTTATGGTGACAGTAATGAATGCAGCTTGTGCATAAATTTGAAAATGGGTAAAAATAGTTAGTTCATGTATTTATCTATGAACAAACTGGCAATAGGCTTTGCATCACTGCAGAAAATGTGGAGGATAAAGTACTAACTGTTGATCGAAACTCTCATACAAGACTTGTGGTATCAGAACTTGTACAGGAGGGAAACAGTCACAATTGCAGTTATAGATATTGTGAATTAACTTGGTACAGTTGCCTAAAACTTCAACTGAATAGAGATCTGCCTGGCAATCAGGTGGCTATATAGATTTTCCTTCACTGTAATAGATGGCAGCAGCATTAGGCTTTTTATAAAATAATGCAAAGATGTGAACCCCTTTTATTCCATTGATGAGGGGTGTCTCCGATCCCTACCATCACTCACTGAAAACTTCTGCATAAAAAAATAAGTTTTTTTCTCCAACCTCACTTCCAGTGTAGTGTATTTCTGGTAAATATTTCTTATGATCATGTGACTAGTGTATTTCTAGTAAATATTTCTTATGATCATGTGACTATAGTGTATTTCTGGTAAATAATTCTTATGATCATGAGACTGTATAGTGTATTTCTGGTAACATTTCTTATGATCATTTGACTGTAGTGTATTTCTGGTAAATATTTCTTATCATCATGTGACTATAGTGTATTTCTGGTAAATATTTCTTATGATCATGTGACTAGTGTATTTCTGGTAAATATTTCTTATGATCATGAGACTGTATAGTGTATTTCTGGTAAATATTTCTTATGATCATTTGACTGTAGTGTATTTCTGGTAAATATTTCTTATCATCATGTGACTGTATAGTGTATTTCTGGTAAATATTTCTTATGATCATGTGACTAGTGTATTTCTGGTAAATATTTCTTATGATCATGTGACTGTATAGTGTATTTCTGGTAAATATTTCTTATGATCATGTGACTATAGTGTATTTCTCGTAAATATTTCTTATGATCATGTGACTGTGGGGACTGTGAACATGACAATTTAATAGCTCGTTCAAAAGACAATAACATAAAATTAATCACTTAGGTGTACTATGCGTAATCAGTAGTAATTTGTAAATGATTAAAGACATTAATCGATTATAGCTGTATTAGATATTACTAGAGAGCTTGAGTGGTATAAAACAGGTCTGTTTGCATTGGTATTTAACATTTAATATTCGTTGATATCTAAGGGTGCATAATTTCCCAGTGCAAAAATATCAGAATTTAAACAACTCAAATGTCATACAAAATTCAATTATGGTTGGAAGTTGGAATCAATGGATGGAATCAAGTTCAAAGGGACATTCTGCCATTCCGATAGAGTTAATATTTGGAGGAACTTTTCATATTCAACCCAGATAGTGCTAATCTTGAGAAGTTCCAGCAGGCAGGCAGCAATCAAAATCTACCCAAAGGCAAAAGCATTAAACATCTTGGTAGACTGAGTTAAGTTGTTCAACACAGCCACATTCCAATGCAGACACTAAAAAGGACATTTTCCATTCTAAGGAAAATTCAGACCGACTCCAAAGGAAGCCTGTATCCTGTAATAATACATCATGTTTCTAGTGTTAGTTCATGAGGACCTCCAATGTTACACATAACTTTCACATGTAATGTTACACATAACCTTTCACATGTAATGTTACACATAACTTTCACATGTAATGTTACACATAACCTTTCACATGTAATGTTACACATAACTTTCACATGTAATGTTACACATAACCTTTCACATGTAATGTTACACATAACCTTTCACATGTAATGTTACACATAACCTTTCACATGCAATGTTACACATAACCTTTCACATGTAATGTTACACATAACCTTTCACATGTAATGTTACACATAACCTTTCACACGCAATGTTACACATAACCTTTCACATGTAATGTTAAACATAACCTTTCACATGTAATGTTACACATAACCTTTCACATGTAATATTATCCACATGTAATGTTACACATAACCATTCACATGTAATGTTGCACATAACCATTGACATGTAATACCTTTCACATGAAATGTTATACATAACCTTACACATATAATACCATTCACATGTTATGTTACACATAACCATTTACATGTAATGTTACAAGTATACTGTCATATGTAATGTTACACATAACCTTTCACATGTATTCACATTGTTATGTTACACATAACCATTCACACATAATGTTACACATAATGCATAACATTTATTTTGTATACATGCATATACTGAACTTACAAAATGTCAAAAGTAATAAATGGGAAACAAAGCTCAATTAATAAAAAAAAACTTGCAAAACATGTATCTGTATGATAAAATAATTACTGTTATGTAGTCAGTATATATATATATATATATATATAATAATTACTGTTATGTAGTCAGTATATATGATATAATAATTACTGTTATGTAGTCAGTATATATGATATAATAATTACTGTTATGTAGTCAGTATATATGATATAATAATTATTGTTATGTAGTCAGTATATATGATATAATAATTACTGTTATATAGTCAGTATATGCCCCTTGCCACCTACGTGTGCTGCTAGTTTTAAATTGAGTGGAACTTCATACAACATTGTGGGCAGGATGAGAGGGTAATGTGAACAGAAAAAATTTCTTGAAGAAACATAATTTACTAAAAAATCTGCTTTTTCTTTCGAAAACATTTTTTGAGCACATTAACAGTAGTAGAATAGTTAATAGGTGGAGAGAATGTTGAGCATCAACCTATACATTGGGTAACCTCTGAGGGAAGAATATTGGATTCCCTATGTGAAGGTTAACCCACTCTTCTAACTGAGAGCAGAACAACTGGACATGATTTGGTTTACATCTGGAAAGAAGAAATAATAAGGTCATCTTAACACATACAATATCTGGGTGAAAGCTGTACAGGGTTCTTGTCCACAGGTTGTGCTTATGTCAACTGCAGCAGGTAACCGCTTGTGCAGCGGAGACTGGGCTTACCAGACCAAGAGTATGTCACGTCTCCTAGAAAAAAAGAAAATGGACTGTGCCTGCCAACTGATGGCCTCCGTGATATCTTTGATAGAGACATTATGGTCAAAGACAAGACTCTTGATCAAAGATCTTCATGATGCGACTATGTCTGGCAATATGTAAAGAGTATGCCAGACATATCACTCACTTCGGCCACAATGAGAAGGCATTTCAGGTTTTGTCCTCTTTCCCAGATTTAACTGGGGGCAAGTGACATCTTTGAGCTGCACAAACTGGCTCTCACTGCTTCTGATAATGCTTGAGTAAAAGTACCAGGTCCAGATTGAAAGACTCTTGGGAAGTGTCAATACACGAAATAAGAAGTATGATAACTTTCTGAATGTACACTAACAGTAACGAAACAAGTTTGCGTCATAAGGACCATTGAGCCATCTGATTGAAACTGAAGGTAAGCTGTGTCAAGAGAGAAAGTTTATCATTCACTAATTCTGCATGCAGAAGCAAACACTACCATGAAACAGGTTATGTATGAAAGGAGCTTCTGCAAGGTAATGGCTAAAGGATCAAATTTGTTTGATTTCAGCCCCAAGCCAAAACCCAGGAGAGAATCCACTTTGGAAAAAAATGAGTGATTTAGACCTATACAAGTCAGAGTTATACAAGAAATCCGAGAGGTCTTTGTTTTGACCAAGAGCCTCCCTACCACAATGACAGAAAATGTCTGATAGCACAGAACAGTAACCCTTAATAGTAATCGAAGCCAACTTTTTTCTCCTCAAACAGTCCCCCAAATATGTCAGATAACTGTGCTAGTAGCAATATTATCCCAGAGTTCAGGATGACGACAGCATCTAACATTTGTGGAAGATATCTGATTTACACTAAACTTGTAAATACATGTACTTATGAAGTTTGCTATCTGCTTACAATGGTGACACAAACAATGTGGGAACTCCCAGAACATTGGCATATACTCTTTAGGCTTATGGTGATTTGAAACAAATGTTCATAGATGATATTATAATCCCTATATCATTCATATATTTTTTTTTATTACGGTGTTTATTTATCAAGAAACTACAATGACTGAAGAAATTTATTAATCTCCTCCAAAGTTTATGACTTTCTTTAACACCTTTTTCACACTGCAAAATATGGAAACAATGTTTAAACTTGCTCTTTTCCTTATCATACACAGGAATGACAACCTCATGATACAGTGGGACCCTGATATAACACGCCTTGTTATAACACGAATTCGGATATAACACGGTCGTGGCATGGCTCCCGAAATTCAGGTAATTTAATACAGGTATTTTTCTCAAAGACAAAAAAAAAAAAAAATTTAAAGTATGAAAAATAAAATACGTCAAGAGTTTAATTATCATTCTCATACTCGTCTAAAAAGTGCGAGAAAAAAAACGTGTAGAAAATGTATTATCATTTTGGGGAGGAAATCACACACAAAATCGAATATAAAATAATCGTTGTATGGCTCCTAACATTTCAAAAATTAACTAATTTCTTCTAGTTTCGTGCCAAAATAAACATCGGAAATACGAACCAATTGCTGGGCCTACTGAGAACTTTGATCTTTGTTTGTTGTTCAAAAAATGACAGCTCATAAGTGTCAATATTATTATTACTGATCCCTGAGCAATGAAGCCATCGTGTCTACTTTGTGTTTGTTTTGAGTGCATTCCGAATACAATCGTTGCTCTAATAATCTCCAATATACATGTATGTTCTCTTAATTTCATACACAACTAAGCAACAGCCAATGAGGGGGTTGACATAAGATTCTCACCAGAATGTATAAATCAATTAATTTAAGTACATTGTTTATCATTAAAGTGAACTGCCGAGCTAAACTTATTCAAATCCAGGGGAAACGATTTATACAGCATCAAAGAAACAGAAGCCGCCAACAATTTTGCGTGGCTTGGCAGTGTTATTTTATGCAATCTGTTGACTAGTAAATTCGAATTGTGCAACTGAGAACTATAATTGACTTTGCCAAGAGCAAACGTGACATTAGCAGAAAACAGCTAAAAATCAGAGTTTTTCAAAAAATAATAACTATTGACAGATGAGAAATGTAATGGTATAAAATGTATATGACACAGTGGTCTCGGAAACGCTTAATTACACGTATTTGAATGCAAATATTTGATCTGGGACACAAATCACTTCATGCAGGAGTCCTCCGTACGCATGCAAATAGCTGGGTGACAAACGTTAGTGTTGATTACTTTATCATTTTAACTGTGCCGATATTTACAGTGACATAATTCAGTGGTTAAAATACAGCCAGTTCTGCATGTTGTATTTATTAGAGTACATCAAAAGAACATGACACAATAGCTGGGCAGCAAGTTCAAAGGACTTTGACTAGCAGCTTGGGTGGGAAAATGTGCTGAAATTTACAATGACTGAATTCAGAAACAGAAAGATCCTGAGATGTACATGTAATTATTATAAGAATACACTTTAGCTTCCATTATTTAATCTACGGACACGTACTATTTCATCATTCATTACGAACACCTGTTACGTAATTTTTGTTATTTTCTTTTTATTGAATTCGGTCACATAATGATCTGTGACAAAATTATTGAATATTTTACATCCGTGTGTGGATATTTTTGATGGAAATATTTGTATTATGGATTCAATGTATGTTACAAGATTTGCTGATGAGTACACGGTGTTGATACTCTTTTCATGTAATAGATTATACATGTATATATAAATTAGATGTGTATGTACCAATGCATGGTTCTCTGAATAAAGTAATATATTATATCTGCAATTTCTGTTACCACATCAAATGTTTTTCTCATTTAATATATATTGATCAAAAATGGTAATTGTGACATGCATTTTTGCACCCGTCTTTATGTACCCACCCCGAATTAAATCCAAAAATATGTTGGTATTGTACATGGTTGCTTTATAACACGGTTCGGTTCATAACACGGTCGGATTCTATGGCTCCCAACTACCGTGTTATAGCGGGGTCCCACTGTATTATGATCTCTAATACATGGAGTAACCTGTCCTGATTGTAATGACCAAACTGTACCTGTATAGAAGAATCCAGCTTTTGCCATTTTCCGCGGGGTCTGAATATGGTGGGCAGGCCAGCCTGTGTATGAATCGATTCGTGAGAACAAAAGTACATAATCTGGATGTACTGGGTTCTTGCATTCTTTATCTTCAGCATCAACTGTATGTTGCTGAGGGTGACTCTATCAATTAAAACAAGAATAAAAGACTTTTTAAGGTAATGGTACTAAATGAAACAAACAATTCTTCTGGCGAAAACCCCATGTCACTATGATGCTCTCTTCAAACAGAGCTGTAGTAACTAAATTTTCAAGATGGCTACCATGGTGGCCATATTGAATGTCAAATCAGTACCATCTTTTTATTTACAACCAGCTAGCCATTATAAGTCTTCTTTTTAGTGAAAACCCAATGCTGACCATCCATTTAAGAGTAGTTGTACCAACTAGACATTATAAGAAGGTTATTGTGAAAACCCTATGCTGATATGATCATCCATTCATGGAAAGCAGTGATAAAACAAGAGTTAAAGATGTCCTGTGGTGGCCATATGAGACATCAGATTGGAACGATTTTCATTTAGGACCAAATAAAAATTGTAAGAAGTCTTTTATTCCATGTTCATATAACCATGAATCAGAAAGATTCATAACAAGATTTTCAAAATGGCCAATGTGGTGGCGATATTGGAGGTTTGAGTAGAAAACATTTTCATTTAAGATCAACCAGACCATGGGTATAAAGTAATAAAGCAATCATCCAATCAGTTTTAGAATAGTGATAACAAAATCGTGCTAACCGAATGACTGAAAACAAACAGCAGACCATCCCATCAGTTTTTCTGGTTTATGACCTGTATAACTATAAAAACAAGCTGGAATAAAAGACAGATATGTATATCCATGTTTGCCAAATAATGTGCAACTTCAATGGTGTTATTATAAAAATTGTTTTTGATGCTTGTAAATGTTACTGAAAATTGTGGAAACCTTACAGAAATGGAAATGTCATTGGATAATGTAGAACGCCTACTGTTATCTGATAAATATATCATGGCATAACACTTTGCATTTCACACAGAAATGTCAGTCAGTAATATAGAACCCATATAATTAATTGAGAAATATGCCATTGTATAACACTTAGCAATGTCCAATAAACATGTACAACCCTTACTGCTAGGTGATAAATGAAATATCAAACTTGTGTTCATGAGACATGAAATATAATATGTGCAGAGTAAAACTGAAATTTAAATTAGCCTACATCTATTATTGCCTTTATAACCTCCCACCTCCCAAAACATAACTTATCCTGAATATCAAACTAATCATAATATCCCTGTCAAATGAGTATGTACACTGTGTACAGATTGAGGGAAGAGAAGCTTTATGTGTATGTACACTGTGTACAGATTGAGGGAAGAGGAGCTTTATGTGTATGTACACTGTGTACAGATTGAGGTTAGAAGAGCTTTATATTTATGCACACTGTGTACAGATTGAGGGAAGAGGAGCTTTATGTGTATGTACACTGTACAGATTGAGGTTAGAAGAGCTTTACATTTATGCACACTGTGTACAGATTGAGAGAAGTTGAGCTTTATGTGTATGTACACTGTGTAAAGATTGAGGGGAAAAGAGCTTTACAGAACAGGCAGTTCTATTTTGTATGATTACCAAGCTTGATGATGCAACAAAGGATTCTGTCAGAACTGTTCTTATGCTTGGATTGATATTAGTCTGCTGTTTTCTGCTTTTCAGTTCAACCATGTTTCCTCTCTGGCTTCCTTTCAGTGCACTGTTGTCCTCAGAATTAGATGTAGGTAGACAATCTTGTCTGATGCCACTTGATCTTTCTTTATTCTCTTCCTCAAATTTATGTTGATGCAAACTCATATCATGGTCATTTTCAGTGCACAATTTTATGTATAAACCATCTAAATGAGTTCCAACAAAGTCATCGTCTGATGATGCATCTGCAAAAGAATCCCATGATACATGTGATCCGAAATTCCATGATGAAATGTAAGCACTGGAATCAGAATCCATTTCATCTGGCATCCTTGTTACGTGATTGGAGTTTCTTTCAGAATTACCCCATTCGTAGTCATTCATGAAATGGGGCCTAGAGACAGAATCTGTATTGAAGCGTAAGAGATCCTCACCTTGTAATTCTGCCCTTACCATGTTCTCTTTAAAACACTGTTCCGACTTTGGTGAGTTTAATTGATTCTGTAAAGAGTCATGTTCATCTTTACTGTTTATTACTTGCTTGGGGTTTGTTTCAGAATCACACTCTTCATATTCATGCTTTAAATAGGAAACAGCATCAGTACTGTGACCTAAGGAATAATCAAACTGTAATTCTGCCCTGACCTGATGTTTTAAAATTAATTTTTCATTTTCAAAATTTGGCGACTTTGTAATACTGTTAAATCTTCTGTCTGACGCAACTGCAGCAGCAATTAAAAAAAGTATTGGAAATGTACACACCATTAGATAGATATGTATCCAAAATATCAGGACAAGTTGTGAATAGCTCTCAGAGCTCCAAAGTTCATTCTTGAAATCCATGTTCCACTCACTGATCAGTTAGTTTCTCAGTTTCTCTTTCTTGGGCTTTTCTGATCAAAATGTCCTTATTTGTCTCTAATATCATTCTAATCAAAAGCACATTTCTGCTCTAACTGCTCCATAACCACACTAACACCTGTAATGAAATGTTAAGAGTATATATATATATATATATATATATATATATATATATATATATATATGTGTGTGTGTATGTATGTATGTATGTATGTATGTATGTATGTATGTATGTATGTATGTACGTATGTATGTATATATACACCAGTGTATAACTTTAATTTAACAAAGACTTTGACAACAATAAAAAAAACATTCTCTTTACCTTGAATGTTGAAATCTGCGGCATACATCATAAAAAGTCGTTTAAAAAAAACCCTCATGCTGATAATAACATTCATTCAGGAGGAGTAATAATTATTATTTTCAAGATGACCACTATGATGGTCATACTGGATTTACATTTAGGACCAACTAGACATCATAGGGTATTTAATGAAAACCCCATGTTGATATGACTGGTCATTCTTTTGAACAAGTGTTAACAAAAATATTCTAGTAAAAACCCAACAGCAGTATTATTTTCATTCAGGAGGAGTAGCAATAACAAGGTTTACAAGAAGGCCATGGCCAAGTGAATATCAGAGTGATACCATATTTACAAGAAGACCATAACCAAGTGAATATCAGTGATACCATATTTACAAGAAGGCAATGGCCAAGTGAATATGAGAGTGATACCACTTTTATTTAAGACCACAGAGTCATAGCAACTAGAAACCATGTTAGGTCTTTAAGTGAAAATACCATGTTGAAATGACCATCTATTCTGGAGAAGTCTTAACAATATTTTTTGGAATGGTCACTATGACAGCCATGTTGGACATCTTCATTTAGGACCAACAAAACATCATAATATATCTTAGATCTTTAACAACTTTATTGTTCAAATTGCTGAAAGACTTAAAGAACCCAGAACTTCATCTGATCACCTGGATCTCAAACATTATTGTGCTAAAAAACTACCAAACAATATAAAGTCTGAAATTCCCGAAATGAGTCCAGAATTGGTGTTGAAATATATTTTAAAAAATGGATGTTTGTAAAACTACAGGACTTGATATGATCGGACCAAGTCTACTAAAGGTGGCTGCACGTGCAATTGTAGAGAGCATAGCTTTCATTTGTAATGAAAGTATTAAGTCTATAAATTTCCACAAACATGGAAAACTGCCAAGGTTATGCTATGGCATAAAGCAGGACCAAAAGGTGATGTAAGTAACTACAGACCCATCTCTATCCTTCCTTGTCTCTCCAAATTACTAGAAAAACATGTATATGATTCTTTTCTCAACTATTTGAACACTTATGATCTTATTCATGATAATCAGTCTGTCTTTCGCCCGAATAATTCCTGTGAAACTGCACTTTGACTGATAAATAACAGGAGATCAAGGAGAAATGGTAGGCACAATTATGGTTGATTTTCGCAAAGCTTTTGATCTTGTAGACCATGAAATTTTACTTAAAAAACTAAAAATTTATCTATGCAGTGAAAACTCGCTAAACTGGTTTACTTCTTACCTAACCGGAGTGCAAAAGTAGCTTTAAATGGTCAACTTTCTGAAAGTAAAAATATTAGTTGTGGAGTACCACAAGCTTCTATCCTTGGAACTCTGTTCTTCATTCTATTTATCAACAATTTACCTCTTAAGATTGAAACTTCAGTTTCTTCCACTGACCTCTATGCAGATGATACTACACTGTCTGAGATTGGTAAAAATAACTTACAAGATGCTCTCAACAGACTTCAAGTATGGTGCAAGGAAAACAGTAGGATCATAAATACAGAAAAAACAAAAGCCCTACTAGATACAACACAACAAAAACAAGCAAGACTAGACAGCGACAAACTCCATGTTTTATTTGACAATGTGAGCCTTATTATGATCTCTCATGATAGAATTCTTGGTGTATTCATAGATAACAATCTTACTTGGTCTATTCAAATTATACACATTTCAAAAAAGGTTAATTCTTATCTTTGGCTATTGAGGAACATACATTCCTCTTCAGTATAGGGTCATCTTTTATAAAAGTTATATTCACTTGTGGACAAGTACTTTATGATCCAGATTTCCATATTTTACATTGCTTTAAAATTTGGACACCTTTTGTTCTTAATCAAACCATAACTTAATTTTTTGTCTGAAACATTTTGTTTTCAGTTTTGGCTTTGGCTTGACAAAACTGGAACAGAAAATGAAATCTATTTTTGAAATAGTATATAAGACTTGTGTATAGATCTGAATTGGTCTTTTATAATAAACAATTTTTTTTTATTCTTGGTTTTGTTGAAAGAACAACGGTATTTTCGCGCATATAACACACAGTATTTGCGTAAGTGCGTTATCCCAGGATTTTCAACAGCCAAAAGCGCATCTATGAATTTCGAGCAACCGCCCTAATAAACCGGTGACAATTAATAAAAGATTTCTTTCATACATATACAGTATAAATGAGGTTTATTCAAATCTTTAAATGGAAAATAAACAATTCGAAGTTGACACTGTGCTGCGCTGCTTGCGCATCTGTAAGTTATGGTATGTAATGAATATCTTTAATTCGCACGAGGCATACACTAACTTGCATTATAAGAATATATTTCTTGTAATTTCTATGTAGGACAAAAATCGATAATCGGTTTAAAATCAGATTTCTACAAACAATAATCGTTTTTTTATTTTAAAAAACGATATTAACATCCTATACCAGCATGCGCGCATTCCAGCCGGAAATTATCTGAACAGTTATCTTGGCAGAATATCAATAATTTTGTTTGATATCCTAACAAAAACCTGGACAATACATAGTAACAACTAATGATGGGTACAGCTCACTCAAACATTGACAGAAGACAGACATCTATCCCTAAGCCTGCCAGTTATCAAGATTACGCCTTTTATTGTGATAAGCCCATACCCAATGGTTAAATTAGCTTTGCGGCGTTGAAGTATGAAGCCACAGGTTTGTTAAGGCACAAATAGTTTGCATAAACTACACTTCAAATATTTGTATGAAGAGGAGTACAGTAGAACCTGTCTTGAAAGACCTGCCAAAAAAATATGGTCTCTTAAGACAGGTGGTCTCTCTTAACAGGTCATAACACTATATAATGAGTAAATATGTGCATGGAGATTCTGGTCTCTCAAAACAAGTGGTCACTGATAGCAGTGGTCTCTCAAGACAGATTTTACTGTAATTACAAACAGACTGCTGCTGTTCCCATTGGTAGAAGCCTTTGTAAAGTAAATATTGCAAAAACTGGAGAGCAATTTTGGAAATATTTATTCTCACAAATCCATTGTGCAACAAATTTACCCAGAGAACCAGAAAGAAGACGAGACTATTACTCAGTGTCCATGCCATCTGGCCATACACCACAATTAATTTTACTATATGTTCTCTACATATATTTCTCAGCACTGACCTTTCCACAGTGTGACAATCAATACAAGTCATATGTTAATCTAAAATACCTCCAAAGATGACTTCACGGTGAAATTCTTGTCAAGGGTTGACCGGCATTTTGTTGAGTGGCTGCACTGTAAACAAAGCAGCATGTACACAGAACACTGATTTCACTTCCGGATCATCACTAAGGCCTAATTACACAGTGTGCACTGTCGCCAAAATACATACAGACAACCACTCTCAGAACTCCTATTCTCAAGAATAAACAATTAACTTTAAATCCATACCAAAGATGCATCACTATAACTCTTCTATCACCACCAAAAGGAGAGAGGAAAAAAATGTTCTAAAAATAGACTGGAACTACATTCGTGGGTACTGAACTGGAAGTATTAATTGTGATGCGATTCCATCTGAAGGACCTCCTGTAAAGAGCAGTTGAGAAAAGCCATGTTAAGAAGTCATCCAAATGTGATGTGCTTAAGTTTTGGACTGGATTAGGTACTAAACACAGCTTGATTAAGGCATTTGATGGATTGCACAGAGGCGCAAAAGATAAATCAAGAGTCTCGAGTTGACAGTCTGAGAAAAGGTTCATCTTTCCAGCAGGATTTTTGACAGATGAAAATCTTCTAATGTGGGTATATGAGAAAGCTTGCCAGTAGTTTCTCTTGGGTAGGTGGTTCTTTCTGGCATTTTGCTGGGTTCTTCCTCCATCATTAATAACGGTCACCATGTAGAGACCATCTTGTGCTGAAAAATGGTGTACAACCCTACAACAACAACCTACTTTTTCTTTTATTTTAAGTTATAGCTAAGTTGATTACTGAATACTGATATACGAGTTCAAGGTCAAGAACTTGCTTATGAATTTGATGGGAAAATGAACCACATGGTCATCTTACTGGGTCTTAGGTTCTTTAACACTGGTGAAGTAAACAAAATTCTACTTTACATTCAGATATAATTTGAAAGGAATCATTCATTTAAAAATTATTCACTGGAATTACAAACTGCTCCTTGACATTTTTGGACTAGATCACTATTTTGGGATTACCATGAATTCTTTTCAAGGGCATTCTGGATTATATCATTGTGTTACATCAAGACTGTTGGCACATCAGCAAATCCAAAACTACAGGTATATCAGCACATCCAATACAATAATTCATTAGGAACACTATACTTTTGGATTGTGACAGAAATTTTAGGACTATTTGGGATTTGATTCACACTGTAACTTCCTTTTAAATTTTCAATTGATATTTGCAACATTTAAAATATTTGCTGAATTTTATGAAAAATGTTGGTTTTGCTTTTTCTGTTACTTATTTTCAGACCACAGAGTCATAGCAACTTGATTTGCAAGACATTATTAGCAGTAGAACTTAACCTTGCTGGTGGTACAGTAAAACCTGTCTTGAGATACCACTGCTATGAGGGACCACCTGTTTTGAGAGGGCAGAATCTCCATCCCATGCACATGTTTATCTATATAAATAAAAATGAATGTTTGTTTGTTTGTGTCGTATGCGTTCCTATACCGTTCATCCGATTGCGATAAAACTTTGGCAAGTTGTTCTGCGCACGCCCGCGAAGGTTTCTGAATTAGTACAACCATTAAAATTGTAATAATTAACAAATGTGTTTTTGCGACATTTACCGTGTTCGCTGTGAACTGTAGGCGCCTTTAGATACGTCACGTGATCGAACAGTAGGCGCCTTTAGATACGTCACGTGATCGAACAGTAGGCGCCTTAGATACGTCACGTGATCGAACAGTAGGCGCCTTAAATACGTCACGTGATCGAACACGGTCTGTAGCGATACCTAATTTCGTGTGTCTTCGGTGTGAGCAGTAGGCGCCTTAGATATGTCATGTTTACTTAGTTACGTTTGGTTCGCGCCTTGGTTACGTCAATCGCGGTGTGAATTTGTACGTCACGTGATCGAACAGGCGCCTTAATTACGTTACGTGATCGAACACGGTCTGGATTGGCTGAAACTATGATGACGTAAATCAACAGATGTATGAAATTCATAATCGGTAGCAATACCTAATTTCACGTGTGTTCGGTGTGAACTGTAGGCGCCTTAGACACGTCATGTTTACTTAGTTACGTTTAGTTCGTGCCTTGGTTACGTCAAATAATCGCGGTGTGAATTTGTAATAGTCGTTACAAAGCATTACCTTCGCTATCAAATCAATTATGCCACCTAAACGAAAAGCTATTGGTCGATCTATACCTCAAGCACGAAAGATAAAGGCATCACGAGCTTCAGAAACAGACGAGCAACGGAAAGCAAGATTGGAAACCGTTTGAGTTCGCACTGCTCAAACCCGATCATCTGAAACAGACGAGCAACGGAAAGCAAGAATGGAAACCGTTCGAGTTCACACTGCTCAAACCCAATCATCTGAAACAGACGAGCAACGGGAAGCAAGAATGGAAACCGTTCGAATTCACACTGCTCAAACCCGATCATCTGAAACAGACGAGCAATGGGTAGCAAGATTACAAACTGTTCGAGTTCGCACTGCTCAAGCCCGATCATCTGAAACAGACGAGCAACGGGAAGCAAGATTGGAAACCGTTCGAGTTCACACTGCTCAATCCAGACGAACAATGCACGCTGATTTAAATCTTAGTGCATTCCATTACAATGCTAATTATGATAACAGTCTTCATCCAAGTGTGCTTATTGGAAAAATAGATAAATTATGCGTGTATTGCAATGCCCTCAAATTAAAGAATGAAACACCAGGAATGTGCTGCGCGGGTAGAAAAGTGAAATTGCCAGAATTACATTCACCACCCGAACCATTATCAACGTTGGTATCAGGTGACACAAGCCAATCGAAACATTTCTTGGCAAACATACGGAAGTACAATTCATGTTTCCAAATGACATCGTTCGGTGCAAGAAATATCGTGCGCGAGAATTACATGCCAACATTTAAAGTGCAACGGGAAACAGCTGTATGAAATTCATAATCGGTAGCGATACCTAAAATCGCGTGTGTTTGGTGTGAACTGTAGGCGCCTTAGATACGTCACGTGATCGAACACGGTCTGGATTGGCTGAAACTATGACGTAAATCAACAGCTGTATGAAATTCATAATCGGTAGCGATACCTAAAACGCCTTTGGTAAGGTAACCACTTATTGTGGGCTCGATAAATACCACTAAATAATCTGAGATGCTTTCCAGAAACCAGTCAAATAGTCTATTAAAACACAAACACTTTCTTTCTTTGAGTGGCATTGCATCGCATGCCAGGATTAAAACACAAACACTTTCTTTCTTTGAGTGGCATTGCAGCGCATGCCGGGTACTTGCTAGCTTGCTACTTGTGTATTTCATATAGTTTTGCGACATTTACCGTCTGTTCGCTGTGAACTGTAGGCGCCTTAGATACATCACGTGATCGAACAGTAGGCGCCTTAAATACATCACGTGATCGAACATGGTCTGTAGCAATACCTAATTTCGCGTGTCTTCGGTGTCAACTGTAGGCGCCTTAGATACGTCATGTTTACTTAGTTACATTTGGTTCGCGCCTTGGTTACGTCAAACAATCGCGGTGTGAATTTGTAATAGATGAAACAGACGAGCAACGGGAAGCATGATTGGAAACCGTTCGAGTTCGCAATGATCAAGCCAGATCACTTTCACAAACACGTTCTTTCTTTCAGTAGCATTGCAACGCATGCCAGGATTAAAAACACAAACACTTTCTTTCTTTGAGTGGCATTGCAACGCATGCCGGGTACTTGCTAGTTCATTATATAGTGTTAGGACCTGTTATGAGAGACCACCTGTCTTAAGAGACCATACTTTTTTGGTAGAAGGGGTGGTCTTTCAAGACAGGTTCTACTGTAATAATTACCATATTTGGGATACACTGCAGCATATTTGAAAGTGTCCTCACTTGAATAGACAGCATTTGTACAGGCTGTTTTAGGTGTACTAACAACAAAGCACAATAAATGTTTGGGTTTGTTTTGCACAAACTTCATAGTTTTGTAAGAAATAATTTGATAGTAGTAAGTATATACCTGGAGAATGGAATATGAACTTCACTTGCTATAGTACTAGAGCACTGGAAACTACTAATTAAAGAACAATCACAGTCACTATATTGACTCCATTACTGTCGCTGGTTTTATAAGGAAGCAAGGTAACTGGGATACAGCTTGCACAGTACCCAGTAATAAGCGTCCTGGTGGGTTGAGAGTATGCCCTAGAAAGGGGCCAATGGCAGCAGTTGGGAAAACACAGATTTCCAGTTAAATCCACACCACCCAGGAGCATTATATGTGAACTGTACATATGGACCCCAGATGTACTGCCTTCAATACAGCTGAAACCAGTAAAGAAGAAGAAAGAGTCAGACTGCTTCAAAAAGTTAAGTATCACTGCTGACAGTGATTTAGCGTTCGTCTCTACAGCAGCTGAACAACAAAAACCAAAATTGGAAAATGGGAACCTATACCTATATTTCTTAAGGACATAACTGATCTGGGATGCTTGCTGACAATTTTTACTCAAGCCATACTAGTCTTACACAAAAAAAATTAACAGACTGCAAACTTAAAAGCAAGGTTATTATTTGACAAATGTATATTTCACTATTCTTTCCCTTGCAAAATTCATAGTGATCAAGGGTTGGGTCACATAGAAGAATTTCAGAAAAGCATAACCACTCTTTAACAGTCTATGGGTAATGGAATGACAGAAAGATTAAACCATACACGATGCAATATGCTTGGGACCCTGGAGTAGCCTACAAAGCAAGACTGAAAGTCATATCTATCCCCTTTACGACATGCATACAACGTTACCAAACATGAAAGTGTTTGTTATTTCCCCAATTTTCTGATGTTAAGTACCGTAGTCACCAAAGATTGGCAATTGATGCATTCCTTCTAATATCTTCTACTGACACTGGTGATAGACATCAGCCATCTAGCTAAACTCATGTTCAGTCCAGGTTTTGCCTATGACAATACTAAAGCAGAATCCCAGAAACCTGCATAACAATAATAATTATATATCAAAGGTATATGAAGGAGTCCTTTTTTATGATGTGTGTAAAATGTGTATCTTTACAAGAAAATGAAACTGGCTGATTGCTGGTTAAAAGAAGTTTAAATGGTGAAGGCCCAGCCAAAATAGGGATATCCCCATTTATGAGGTAGAAGAGAAGATTGATGTAAGAGTAGCACTCACATAGTAATTTATTATTACCTTTCATTTCAAACCAGAAAAAGGATACTTAAGTGATAAGGCCAGTACAAGGCATCAATGATTAGTAGCACCAGTTATTCGGATTCAGAATACATGTGTACTTTTTCTTTAGTGTTTTTGTGTTATTAAAATATCATGAAAAACGTTTCATCTATATCTATGATTCGACATTTCACCAACAATTCTGCACTTTTTCTGCATTCTACCTGTTGCTGACTCCACAATTCCACTATTTACCCATACCCCCAAAGTCACTGAATTTTAATCCTAGCATGGGCACTCTGGGAAAACAGGTTTTGCTCATTTGCCATCCAATCATGTTATAATGATTATGTAATTTTTGCTGTCATGAAAACTTATTTTGTTTTCATATCTATTTTGGCTGCTTTCCCAACTCCATTCCGTGTGATTTGTGTGTTTCTTTCTCATTACCTCACATGCTTGTTTTGAGGTAATGACTTCATCAAATTGGCCACAATTATCCATTGATATACAGACAGAACTGACAGGCAAATATTCTTAAAAAGAACGAGTTTTAAATACATAATACAATTCAATTCAAAGAAAACAATGATAATGTCTAATTTAAATAATGCCATTTCTGTCTCTGATTTGTCAGCCCTGTAATGATTGTTCACTGTGCATGCCAAGGCAGCTGTTTACATTGCAGACTTTTTAAAATCTTATTATTACTGTGAAACTCACACTGAAGAGTACTGAGAGATCAAAGGCTGCTATAAGATGTACTTCTTTTATCATGTCAGAAATAAGTAAATCCAATGGAAAAGAAAACAGTATGAAATTCTTGACTGGATTATTTTATTACTTTATAAAAGAACTTGTTTTGATATAACCAGAAGAAAAAATATCTTTTACACATTCACTATTTTTTTAATTCCATTGAAATAGTTTCAAAAATAAAAAAGGGTATTTTGTCATCATTTATTTACAAGTACTTTATCCAACAATATCAAGTGGTCTTTAATTCAGTGGCACAAACCGTGGACGAACTTGCAGAAATAGTAAAACTTTGACATGCTTGAAAAACGGTAGCTCGCAAACAATTTACAAATTACCGAGTTTATAAACATTTTTCAATGATGAATAAATAAACGAACGATAAATAAATAAAACATATATTTCGAAACTTTCTACTTCAATGAAATTATAGGTCCTCACATATTATATAATAATGCAGGCATTAAAATTAACATTTTGGGCAAGAACCATAGCAAATTGAAGATACATGCAATTATTTAGTCAGTTGGATACTATAAAGTTTAGTCCTACAATGTAAGACGTCTATGTTGTTTGACCCACAGAGGCTCGTGTCATTGCTTACAATCGACTGGTCCTACATGTACTATATAATAACTACTATTTTAGTTTAGTTAGTTTATGACCGGTCGATTGTAAGCAATGTCGGGGTAGACCTCATACCTTGTAGGACTATTTGATTCTTGTGATTTTATTTTGAAACCTTTGACAATGATAATTGGTTTAAACTTTATTTTGACATTTACCCACGTGTATAAATTTAAAAACACTAATGACCTAACTATAATAACTGGGCCATTGATGCAGACATTTACCTAGTCCTACATGTAAGACCCGATGCTGATATTTATATTTTGGGAGTACAAAATCAATATGTACTATGTCCTACATGTAGAACTAACATTTACCCACATCATGCACATGCATAAAAATAATAACTTTGCCTCTCTTTCCCCGTTGTTAAAGTTTCACCAGTCGATTAAATCTTGACTATCATTCAGTTAAACAGCTCTAACAAGTTCACATTTCTTATTATATAATGTAATTCCGACATTAAAATAACAGTTTTCTATTTCTATCCAAATTCTGGTGACTACACTTACCTGCCGCTTATGAGACTGGACATGGTCGCGTCCAGTCTCCCTAAATACAGTAATTGACTGTAGGTATCACGGTACCAAGTGTTTTTCCATAGACCTCAATGCTACAGTAATGTTTTGTGAAATGAATACACTTTCTACCTACTTCAGCACGCATGTCACACACTGTCACAGAGAACAATCTTAGATTGTCAATTAATTTGACAAGGACAAGACCAGGTACTCCCTTTTATTTAAGAGAGATAATTCTGCTGGAACTAGACCTTGACATTAGTTTGTTAGTAATGTCAAAGAGCTCTTTGCGTATACTTGTATAGTGGGGTGCAACGCATGGGAGCATACTAAGAAGGGAACCAGACGAACTAGACAGGGCTAAGAGTTATATAGTCACAACAGACCCAGCAGTTGCACCCAGGTGTCCCACATTTAAGAAAAAAAAAATCATAAAAAAATACCAAATATGATTTAGAGAGGAATTAGCTTAATCTCACATGTTATCCAGAGGCTTAACTTTTTTTTAAAGCCTAACAGAAAGTACAACTCTTACATAATGCACCAATCACAGCTAGTGTTGTTGCTAATTTTTTAATGCACTTTAAGCTCCGCCCACCTGGGGGTTGCACAGTTGGTACTGTTATACCTGTAATGTACAGTAATTGACTATGATTGACATTCCTAACGGTGATAAAGTAAAATAAATTCCAGTAATGGAGCAAGAAATTAAGGGTGACAACCAGTGTGGCAAGTATGTATATGTGTGTGTGTGTGCATGTATGTATGTATGTATGTTTGTGTGTGCATTTTTCTAAGTATAATTTAAACTAGTTATATTCACTAATGTAATACAACACCATAATGTAACTGAAATTAAGTAATGACGAGTCAGTTAACGCTTATCTCTAATGATTTGTACCTTGACTCAGAAGATAATTGCAAACAGGTCCAGAAGGTCTACTGGAGAGAAGGTAGTTGAAAGTGGTGTACATTTGTTCCTTGACATTAGTTTCTTAGCAATGTCAAAGAGCTATTTGCAGCTGGAATTCTTTGATCTTAGTACTGTAGTGGGTAAATTTGGCTACATGGAATATGTTTGTGACGTTCTTCTTAACGGCGTCATAAATTTGTTTATGAATAGTGAGTCTGGTGGAAAGTCAAAACCTCTCCACTTGATGGCGGTCTCTTTTAGCAATGCGAAGCTGGTCCCAAATGCTGCCACGGAGAACACTTATAAATTTGATCCTCTGCACTTGGTGGCTGGTGCATGTTTTTGAATCAATGAACGCAGGCGCAGACAGTTATCGAGTTGTTCTACTGTAGGAGGTAAGCAAGTTGTTAGGTTTGCTTGGATTAGTTTGGTTGTATTTATCATTCGGAGCTTTTGCTTACTAGCAAATAAAGGTGGAGTGTTAGGGACTGATACTTCCAGATGGCATATAATGCAGAGGCGATCTGATGCAAATTTGTGGGATACACGAAGCAGTTTATAGTGATGTCTAGCACTAGGGCATCATGCCGCAGACATGTAGCATGATGTCCCACATTGTCTTGACACCAGACAATATACAGACATTTTTGTCTTCGATATGACTCAGCCGGGGATCGAACCAACGATCTCCCCCTTTCGCGGCGGACGCTCTAACCACTAGGCCACCGGAGCCGTGTACAAATATCGTCCCCTTCACCCCTTCGTCGAATAGGATTGCTATTTCGATCCTGATATTGGGCTAAGTCTGAGGTGTCATGTAAAACGAGATATCAATATCAATGTTAAAGTAATCCAGGAATTAATTGCAACAAGAATGTTTTAGATGACATATTGCGAAGTGTGCAATATTTTCAAAGGATCGGTACCCTCGCCCCCTCGGAAAAGAGTTTGATTAATTTTGTCTTAATCTTTGGCTATATTTAGGCTCTTGTACATCACCTCATATCATTTTCGACGTAAAATTTATCAAGGAATCGATTGGAGAAGGAATCTATGAGATGACGCTATGTAAAAAGTTCAATATTATCAAAATACCGGTGTGTGTACCCTTTTCCATTTTTTCCGCCTACTAATAAAAATATTTGTAAAAAATTATTATATGCAGGGTTAGTAGCAAATCCTGATCTACAAAATTTAGGCTTTTTTAAAGGTTTTTTTTAAGGCCTTTGTGAAAAATTTTAGGTTCAAGAATTGCACTTTTCAGGCTTTCACACATACAAATAATAGCATACTTATCAATTTTACATTATTTTTAATAATATAACTTGGAACTTCTTTACCACATCCTTAGCAAGGTAAGATCAAAATGAACTTAATGAACAAGAATGGAAAGATTAAATCGTATATTTACAAAAGTAGAGCAATGTACACTGCACAAAATGTCATGCAAAATTCATATATATTTCAATGCTTCAAGCTTATCATCGATCTGCTTGTCCAGCTTCAACTGATCTTCCAGGTTTTTTTTCCAGAGATGTCCTTAAGCTATTTGATGTGCCGATGAAAGGAAGGTTCCTCTGATGTTCTGCTTTTAATGCATAGTCATCAGCTAAACTATTCATTGTTTCTATATAATAAGTTAACGCTGATTTTTTTTTTTTTTGGCACTATCTAGAAACATGGACTGGAATACTTTTGTTATTCCGGAATTTGATGAAAAGCTGCAGTGTCTATCTATTGTATACAATGTCCAAATAATTTCTGCTTACAATGTGTCTTCTTTTGCCACATGATCATGCATAGATGCTGAGGTAGTAGACACCAATGAACAGGATGGCTGAGAATTCGGAGTTTGTGGTGACAGTACTTTTCCTGAATCAGGCTGTTGACGCTAGAAAAGAAGAAGAAAAAAAAACAAATTAATTATGTATCATTAAGAATATATTAAATATTATTTATTGTAATTTAATTCTAGCTTTTTCATGCATTATTAATTTATATGGATCCCACCATATAAAAGTAATAAAAGGTAAACATCTTGACTAATTATATATAAATTGTAAAATTAGAAATTAGGGGAGGTAAGCTTATTGTTACAGTTATGATGCAGTTGTTTCCCTTTAAAAACACTTGTAACTACTTAGTCTGACCGGCTTCAAATTCATTGTAATTTCTGCAAAATTAAAAATTATTTTTGAAGCTATAGTTCAGACAGAGAAAAAAATAGATAATGTATAGTTATACTCACAGTCAAGATTTTCTTCAAGTCGAATGTGGAGGATGCGCTCTTCTCGTTCGTTTGACGTTTTATTCCTCTTGCGTGTATTCGTAAGCCGCTTTCACCCAATCTCTTAATATACTAAACAATAATTTACATTTAGCAGAAAACACATCTTCATCTTTTTCCAACCAAGGAGTGTACTGCGGATTTGACAGCCAACTCATTTGAAACGTGTCTTGCTCGCCATTACTGCAAGCCAGGATATACCGGATGTGCAAGTTACTGACAACCCTGATTTACGACAGCTGTAGTTGATTTCAGGTGCAGGTTACGTTATTTTTTCTCCTCGATCGTGCAGTGCCGACTTTTTCTTATAGAAACTTTAATTTTAGCTTTTTACTGCTGACTCGTGTTGAAGAATTTTTAGGTTTTCTTTTAATTTATAAGGTTTTCTTATAAAAATTTAGGCTTTTTTTAGGTTTTTTAGGCTAAAATAAAATCTTAGGCTTTTTTTTTTAGGTTTTTTAGGCTCCCTACGGACCCTGTATATGACTAATTTCTGGTTAAAATTGAACACAATAAAACGACTGCTATAGTTCAAATAAAAAATATTGGTAAAGTTCATATTGTGTCATTAAGAAAGAGAATATTCAAGAAATAAATGTGCTACGGTTACATTAACTAGATTTCTCCAGGTAAGGCCATTATTTGACGTGACTATATGGACTCTACGGAGAACTCGCCCCATGGAGAACTCGCCCTGGGAGAACTCGCCCCATGGAGAACTCGCCCTGGGAGAACTCGCCCCAGCGTATCAGGAGAAGTCGCCCCAGAGTGGTTGGAGAAGTCGCCCCATATCCCAGATAACCTTTTTATAGCAGAATTAAAACATCTTTTACGTGATTCATATTTAGATTTTTATTTAAACTCGATCACAAAAAAAAAACAATATTATAGTAATATTTCTAAGACGAAATTCAGTTTGTATATAATATAATGAATGACGACAGTATAGTGTTGCTATTGAAGTGCTTTTTATGTGCTGTGTTTGGGAATAGACACTTCTATGATATATTACTTGACAGATTTATCAAGATTTAATTTTCAGATATATGAAACATGATTACATTTCAGATGGGTTTATTCAATCCTATCATTTTGATTTCCTATTATTAGGACAAAGTAACGTAAGTTATCCATATAAAAAAATTATATGCATCAACAATAACCATTTATTTGGTTGTATTATTTAAAATAAACGTACAAGTCAATTTTCAGCGCCTTTTGTACTCACAAAACCCTTTGTTTTCCACACACACAAAAAAAAAACACCGCTGTGCATAAAAAGGGTTACCTATGTACCAGTACCTTTTTGGAATGATAGACGTATATTGTTTGATAAAGCAAAAATGTATGCATTAAGGAAAGAAACGTATATAATGAGTTAACGAGTCGACGACATTGATTTGTGCCTCATTAGTAAATTTTGGTCTAGTACGCGTGATCATTGTGTTATTATATATTAATAAACAATGTAATCTTGTTTATTTTACAATCGTAATTTAGTAGCGAATTAGTTTTTAAAGTTCTCTTTTAAATTGAAATAGTGTGTTATTATTGAGAAATAATAAAATTACAAACACTGACAAAGAAGAAGAAATAAACTAAATGATGTAGTACAACTGATCTTTCAGAAACCGTCCGATTTCTACGCATTAGTAATGATGATTATTGCGATAGCAACCGCATAGGCATCAATAATAGTTTGTTGTTTTTTTAAATTTAGTTTAATTATCATTTGTTAATAGTTAGCAAATCTCAATGAAAAATCAGATTAAATTGTTCACTTAGAGAAATAATAACATAACACTTTGGCTTATTGACGGTCAGCGCGAATTCAGTCGATTTCGGGTTATAAAAGTCAATGTCATAACGTCATCTCAGGATGACTTAGGTAGGTTAAGTTAAAAAATTGCAAATTTTATAGATTTAATAAGTTACTAAGTTGAAGAAAAAAAAACAACAATAAATAAAGCCTTGACAAACATGTGGCGAAATCTCAGAATTATTATATATTATCCTTGGGGCGACTTCTCCAGGCAAAGTGGGGCGAGTTCTCCAGGCAAATTGGGGGGAGTTCTCCAACCACTATGGGGCGACTTCTCCTGACACCTAGGATGAGTTCTCCCAGGGCGAGTTCTCCATGGGGCGAGTTCTCCGCTATTCACTATATGGCATCCTCGTTCGCCAGACTTAGTATAGCCGACTGCAGGACATACCCCACAATTAATTTTACTATATGTTCTCTACATATATTTCTCAGTGCTGACCTTTCAACTGTGTGACAATCAATACAAATCATATGTTAATCTAAAATACATCCAAAGATGACTTCACGGTGAAGTTCTTGTCAGGGGTTCACCGGCAATGTCTCAAAACGGAACGCACAGAACAGTGACGTATTGAACTGTTTCTTAAATCTGAGCATGCGCAGTTTTTCAATTTCTACTTCCAACAACAATGGCGGGTTCTGTGAAGGTACGAATGTTTTTACTTCAATCAAATTCCACGCATATGCTTCATATGTTACATAGTTCCTTAATCAAAGTTTAAAATGTGTTTCCTATGACATTGCTTTATGGTTTGCACTTTCATAGAAGTATACGCTTTCCATAATTGGAATATTTGCAAGGACAAGTCTGGCAGTCGAGATTCGCTTGTCGTAGGACTAGGGTCCTACTAAACACCGCAAAGTCAGACAAAGGCAGGCAAAGTCTGTTTAATTTTGTTTTATTTGTACATATTCGAGATTAAAATATTTAAAAAGCTTGATTTAATGCTTTTTGTATGTGTAATTGGTACCTACGTACATTTAATAGAACAAAGGCAGGCAAAGTCTTTTTAATTTTGTTTTATCTGTACATATTTGTTTATATTATACTATATTAATTTCGTTTTGAGATTTAAATATTTAAAAAGCGTGATTTAATGTTGTTTGTAAGTAAAATTGGTACGTACGTACATTTAATTGAACCACAGGAGTCTGACGTTTTATCAATAAAGTACGGCGAAATGTCTGACAACATGAAATACCCTTAACAATAACATATATATATACACAAGGAATGCAAGCGTGACCACAACCCTTCGCTCGATTCGACATTTTCTCACGAGTCTTTTATCGCCTCAGAATCGCATGAAGACTTGAAAACTACAGGGTAGAAATTTGTAAAGAATGGGCTACTTCCGGCCGGAGATCAGCCTACATTGGCTAATGTGACCGTACTTGTGAAAAAAAAAAGGTTAATTCGCCGGTTGGATTCAGGAGATGGTCATTTAAGAGCTATGCGTTGGTAAGTAACTGTCTTTTGAATGCATGAGTGTAGTTTTTAAGTCTTCTTGCGATTCTGAAGCGATAAAAGACTCGTGAGAAATGTCGAATCGAGTGAAGGGTTGTGGTCACGCTTGCATTCCTTGTGTATATATATATGTTATTGTTAAGGGTATTTCATGTTGTCAGGCATTTCGCCGTACTTTATTGATAAAACGTCAGACTCCTGTGATTGAACAAAGGCAGATATTGTATGACAAAAGCAATTTTAATGTGACAAAACCAGATTTATTAATTTTATATAAATAATTCTCTTATTGAGAGACACGTAATACAATTATGAAAGTGATATTAAATATTCTATTAGCATTCATAATCATAAATTTATGATGTACTTTCATCGAAAAAGATCGACCATGACAAATCTGTTAATACAAAAAGAATACATCATTTCATATGTTATTATCATAATTTCTTTCAGCATAATCATTACAGTGTATTAAGCGGTAATATAAATCTTTTCTGTTGCTAATAATGTTTGCGGTATCCGATGAGAAGAAGAGATTTCGCTACAAATGGTAACACATTACTCTGCCGTTGTCTGCAAAATCAAATGCGGTTACTGGCTAATTTACTATACAAATTTCTTCATACAGTATAGTTTAAACAGCAGTTATTTTTTCAGCGTTTAATTATATGCTGGCGTCGGCAATCTCAATCATAGATACTACTATTGAAATGTAGCACTTTCCACGGTTTCTGACTATATCAAAGGTGAGTATTGTTTGCATCAATTAGCGGACTGATTAAAACATCTGGCATTTTAAGTTTGTGGATTATTATAAAATAGCCAATAATACAATTCTTCATCAAAAGCATTTTGTCATGGTTCAGTTATGGTATTAAGCTTCAACTCATTAATACCAAGAGCAGGATACAATAAGTTCTTAGGAGTTATATTTAAAATATTGTGTTTTATTGTTTAAACATTGGTGTTGTAGTGTTATAGTGTTTCAACTGTTTAAAGTGTTAAACATTCTCTACATATAATATTCTTTATTGGATAACGTATTGTATATTTGTCAGAATGTCTTCTGCCCGTACTCGTAAGCGTGCTAAACTCCATCAGTACACGTGCGCTGTTTGCAAAAAGAATTGTTCCAATGATTCGGTCCATAGTGATTATTGCAAAAGTTGGGTACATGCATTGTGTGATGGCATCGCAGTTAGTGAATTGAATGTACTTTCCGGGAATTATAAATTTATGTGCCGAGTTTGCATTAAGAACAATGATGGTGAAGAATATAGCTACATGAACGCTCTCTTCCGGCTGAACGAGGTAAGTGATAGTCATTTAGTTCGTAATATATCTGATTTAAATGATACTCGAGGTTGTAGAATTCTATGCATCGTTGTTAGAGTAGTTATTTATACGTATGGTAATACTTGTACTTTGTGAACCCAATAACAATTGTCATTATTCATATACAATAATATTTTGTTCGTCGTAATATTCATCTTACGACTGCTTCATCTGAGTCAAATCATTTCCCGATAGCTTTCTGTCTTAATTTTGTATGCTAAATATCAAACAAACATTAAATTCAATTTTTTAAAATTGACCAGAACTAAAACTTATAACTGATATATTATTTACCTGTTTCCGCAAAATATTTTTCACTTTACAGTAATTGTGAAAAGCAAAAAGAGATTTTCGCTCCAAAAATTGCAAAAATAAATAAGACCGACAATAATAAAATAATATAGCAACCCCGTTATTTGTCATTTTTATATTTAAAATTAAACACTACCGTTTGTATCACAAAAAAATATTATTTTTCATAAAAGTTTTGATATATACTTTGCAACCGTTTATGACCACAGGTGATGGGAACTGTTTGTTTAATGCATTGTCTATTGGACTTTGTGGCAATGAAACGTTAAGTGCAGAAATTAGAGCACGCACTTGCATTGAAATGTCTGTGAATTGTGACTATTATACCACGCAACCATACGCCAAAGATTTTTCATTATGCTCGCCATTGTTTGATGAAGTAACTGCGAACTGTGCAAAACTTGGTGGGTACTCTAGTGCATGGACTATTCAATCCGCAGCCGATGTTTTGCGGTGCACAATAAACGCTATGTATCCATTTGTGAATGGCGAAGCGGACTTCCAAGCTAAATTGCTGACAAGAACACACGAGCCATGGCATAATGAAAATTCGTCTGAAGCGCTTTGTGTAATGTGGTCGAGACTAGATTGCAGTGCCAGGATATGGCTTCCAAATCATTTTGTACCACTGATGTCGTCACTCAAACTAGAAAAGGTCAGTACGCCAGACAAATCGATCAATGACGCAAGCATGACGTGCGATGAATCGCGCATAAATAATCATTCAGTATTTCACGATGAAGAAAATGTTGTCAATCTTTCTCCCACCAAGGTCAGTAGCAACATCAGTGATTTAAGTGATGATACTTATGCTGATTGTGATCACACATCTTCTAGAGACACACATATTGCAGGAACATATTCGTTACCAGCCGGTCGACCGCTAAGTTCAGAGCAAATAATGGACATTATTGTAAGTGAAATTCCGGCTATGAACAAAATTCCTTTAGGTGTTAAAGACAATGTGTATATCGTGCTTGACAATTCAGAAAACACAGTAAGAAAATCTGCAAAACAACCAAAGTACTATTGGGACGATTGCGGTTCATGGGATTATAGAAAAGGCCGTTGTGTAAAAACAAAATTTATGATGAAAGGTGACGGACTGAAGAAAAAAAACTCGTGCATGTTATAGTTAAGGACGATGTAATATACACTGAGACTCACTAAAAAGGTTCAAGAGCTTTGAAACAGGTCATTCCACAACCAGAGAAGACGGATATAGTCATATTTAACAGGTACTATGCAGCATTAAAACGCCAACCATCTTGTAGAAAGCGGGTTACACATGTTGACGGTTCTTTCAACAGAGATGTTGCCATTGTCAAATATACTGGACAGTATGCTACATCGGAAGAACCACACGGAAATGCAAAAATATGCACGGAAACATACGAACGAACAAATCCACAAACTCTTCAAATGATTCGGAAAGAGGTTAAGCATAAAAAAAACCAGTGAAGTGTATGGAAAACTGACGGACTCGGCAAATAATGAATCATTAAATTATCCACGCGATATCTGACAGTGTCAGAATGCTAAGGCTCGCGTGAAGGCTGAGAAAAAGAGGTGGCGTAGGTTCGAAGAACGTTGCCGACGAACTCTTGAATGTTATACGTATGTTAAGCGACAAACATCCATATGTAGCTGAGATAATTCATTCTAGAGACAATCCCTTACCGTCAGTAATATGCTACTCTAATGAACAAATACTGGACTTGAAGTCGAAAGAAGGTGTTGTGGGCATCGATAGAACATTTTCACTAGGAAAGTGTTTTGTCACAACCACGGTGTACAAATCAAATAAGGTACTGCGCAAGGGAACTGGAGACGCGCCAATACTTCTGGGACCACTCATGCTTCATTGGGATGGTCGTCAGCAGAATTACTTCAGATTTTTTTCGCATTTGAGAGGGGTGCTTGGCATAGAAATCAAAAACATTGAAATGATCCTGGGAACTGACGACGAACGTGCCATGATCAACGCCATGGACATGGCATTTCCGGGTTGCACAAGAAAACTATGTTCAAAACACCTAAAAGATAATATACTTCGACAAATGACTGACAAGATACCAAAGAATGTAATTGATCGAAAGGAAATTGTTCACATGATTTTCGGAGCAAACGGTGTTGCAACGGCAAACGACTCTGGGACCTTTGAGGAGCAAAACATCAAACTTAAAAACAATCTTGAAGAACAACGTCATAGTGACTTCCTGCAGTATTACGTTCGGCATGTTGAGAACAAATTGGCGAACCACATTATTTCCAGTGACGAAGATCAACTCTGGACAAACAACAACACAGAAAGCATGAACCACAGATTAAAAGTGAAACTTAACTGGGAGCCCAGAAAAACCGACGACCTGGTTGAAAAGATATTCGAATTAGTTAAAGTGGAGATGGTGGATCTAAGAAGGTCATTATACGGGACGGGTAACTTTTACCTGAATACGCGATTTTCGAAATTTAAGATTACCAAACTTTCATGGACAGCGAAGACAGAAGAGGAGAAACAACAACTCTTCAGCAAATTCCTAAGTGCAAGCACTGCAAGTGTTTCAGGACTGACATCTTCGGATGGGAAATATACTGTCCATAAGGACCCAAAGGTAGCCAAGAAGCCAAATCAAAGGACACGATGCAGGTCTACAAAGACACGAAGCAAGTGAACAGTAACATAATGCGAGGTGTGGTAATCGTAAATTTCGGAAAGCGCGTGTTCAGACAAAAGTTACATCATGAATATGTGATTATTAATGTTAATATAATAATATAATGTATACGATTATGTGCAAATAAAACAAAATTAAGCAGACTTTGCCTGCCTTTGTCCGACTTTGTTCTATTAAATGTACGTATGCGCCAATTTTAATTTCAAACAATATTAAAGCACGCTTTTTAAATATTTAAATATCAAAACAAAGTTAATATAGTATAATATATATGGATATGTATAACTAAAACAAAATTAAACAGACTTTGTTTGCCTTTTTCTGACTTTGCCTGCCATTGTGTGACTTTGTATGCCTTTATCGGACTTTGTTCTATTAAATATACGTAGGTACCAATTTTACTTACAAACAACATTAAATCACGCTTTTTAAATATTTAAATCTCAAAATTAAACAGACTTTGTCTGCCTTTGTCTGACTTTGCGGTGTTTAGTAGGACCGCTCGAGTAGTCCTACAAATTATATAGGGATAGCAGATAACAAGGCAAATTATTTCATCTCTGGCTAATACATATGGTGTTTTTGAGAAGCATAATAAATAACAAATTAGCAGATAAAGTATATTCCTTTACCTTGTTTTTACTCATAGCAAGTGCAAACAACTTATTTTATATATTTTTTATATTTTGCCAGCATAAGAAAAAGAATTCTCCAAAACGTTAGCATTTTTTGTACTGTATATACTGTTTATTTTTTATTCATTTCTTTATTTGCTTTATTGAATAGTTTAATTGTGTTGGCAATTTTCGTCATATTAATATTAAATTATTCTTTAAACAGTGTAAAATAACAAAAAAATCACAGACAAAATGAAGATGTTTATGCAGGTGGTATGAATGCTACGACAGCCTGAGCTGTGGGTAACCTTAAACACTTCCAAAGTTTCTTTTAAAATATTACAGGGTGGGTGTCTTATTTTTCAAACAGAAAACAATTACGTATCATCTGTCAAGATACAATTATAAGTTGTGTCTTAATCATTTATACTACCACATTAATTTCTATTTTGTATCAGTACTAATAAAAACAAACTGCTGGTTACGGTAAGCAATAGTAATGATATTTATATTCATTGAGTGTATAGTTTCTACCGAAAGAGTCTGATGTTTTGTCAGTAAAGTACCTTACAATAAATCACCTTAATGTACTATAAAATAAATATATAAAAACATATATGTAAATTTTTTATACTGATAAGGTGGTATTGTGTTATCACAGATTTTTTTGTACTTTATTGATAAAATATCAGAATGGTTACTACCTCTACCAGTTGCTCAAGTGATAGAACTGACACATTTCCAGTTAAAGATGAGACAGAGGGTATGTTATAATACAACCATATTCCCACAAAAACAAAACAAATTCCACAATATTCTTGGCATATTTCATATTTAGATGTATAAATAAAACCTCGCCCGCACAAAACCCTCTATGATTTGCACATTTTGTTGATATTTATGAAATATTCTCTGAGCTGTATCACATTCTTACCAGTAACGTATAGTATAAAAGAAAAGCTAAATGGTTTCCTTTGCACAAATTATCACATAAAATGCTCAGGCTATTTGTGTAATTCGTGTAATTATCCAATCAAAGTTAAAAGAATTGGAGCCTCATAAAAATAGTAAGATTGTGGCACTCTGCTTGACTGAAGCACCCTCTAGTTACGTATTTATCGCTTCAATGTAAGACATAGCACATGTTTTTGATTTAGTTACCATCACCCGCAAGAACAAAAATATTGGGTGATGTGTTTTACGTTGTAAGACTATGGTAGAGTCCTCAGTGATCTATTATTTAGGCAGAAACTTTAGAAGAAAAGCTCCAGTTTATTTAAACCTGTAGACATGTTCATAGTACTGAATTCTTAACCAAAATCTGCAAGTCTCGCATATGTTAAACTTTGCCAGTGTAAACATTGTTACTTGTTAATCGGTTTAAAGTTGCTGCACAGTTTGTTCTATAACGTAAGAGACATCACATATTGCTGCTACCAAAACATAAATAACATTTGATATGTCTTACATTGTAAGAGTACTGCACAGTGAATTTCACATATCATAGTTTTAATTCATCACACCTTTTGCAGCAAATGAAAGAAGAAAGTAAGAGGAAGCGATTGGAGAGACAGTGGGATTTGCTGGTGAAATGGGTATTAATTTTTATTGCACAGTCGCTACCATTTTATTATTCTAATATCAGTTATAGTAAAAGTCGTATTGGTCATGTAGGCATTCAACACCAAACATTTTAGTAGTGAGTGTAATTATTTTAGAATTATTTTGGTATAGAGTCTCGAGAGCATTGTGTGTGTGTGTGATTTAGATTTTTAACTTGGCTTTAACATTTTCCCAGTCATATCGCTATGATGTCTGCAGTTAAGTGATGTCTAGCACTGGGGCGTCATGCTGCAGACATGTAGCTTGAAGCATGAAATCCCACCCAGTCACATTATCCTTACACCAGAACAACCAGTCCTAATACTAACCTATTAATACTGAATGCAAAGTGAGGCTGCTAGTACCATTTTTAGAAGTGTTTTATATGACTTGGTTGGGTGGGGGTTGAACACATGACCTCCTCCTTTTGAGACGGACACTCTAACCAATACTAGGCTACCGGAGCGGTCTAATAGCATTTTGTTGACTTTAGATATTTCATTGTAGGCATTTCAGGAGATGAATGTTAATAATAAATGATGCCAGTCAAATTGAAATAAGAAATGCTTTTATCATATCTCATATTTTTTTATTTTTTTTTATTACCTAGGCTGATGCATGGTTCAGAGAATGTGAACAGCCACCAAATTTTGTTATGATGGTTTTGCGAGGAGATAGAGTGGAATGAAAAGGTGATTTTATTTTATGCATTTCATAGTCATTCCTACTGAAGCCATTTTTGTCAACAATTTCACTATTAATAAACACCATCAACAAAACTTTCTAATTATACTTTTTGGCCGTTTTTAAGTGAATTGCTTATGTGCCCCATGAGTTGGTGTTTTAACCAGGATGAGTCCTTGCAGGGTTTACATAAAGTAGACAACCAAGAAATGTAATTGAGTCATTAATGAGAAAAGCTAGCATAAACTAATGAATAATGTTTTATTACCTTAAGTCTTAAATATAAGTGCAGAAAGCATTCATTTAATATCCATATGCTCAGTTGTTCTTAAGGGTACCATTTCTTGCTCTTTTAACAATCTAACTGTAACTGTTGAGTTTGCAAATGATTTATAAAAAGTTCATTTAAAAAATGTTTAAATAATAAATTGTCAAAAAATTATTTTATATAAAGCAGTCCTGCCAACCGTACTGAAAATTTTGGGAAATCCAGATTTATGAATGTGTATCCTGATTCTCTGATTTTTAAGAAAAAGTCAAAAAAATTTAACTCCCAGAGAAAAACATACTGTATTTCTTTTAAATTTATACAAAAACATCAATTTCCATTTCCTTGTTGTGGTTTTTTTTTTTTGGGGGGGGTTCTGTTTGGTATGTTTATTATTATTTTACCATATCTGGCTTGCTTTTGGTTTTCATCTGCCCATATAAATAGATTGTTTCACAGTGTGGTTCTCTTTATCCGACCTCATCATTAAAATCTCAGCATCATAATGAATAAGTTTCTCTGCAAGAAGCGAAAAAAACATAGGAAAAGAAAGCAACTGATGACATTTTACCACCCAAGAAAAAGAAATAATAAAATATACAGGAGTGATGGAGAGAAGCAGTAGGGTTTCATTGTCCATTGACTTGTGGGGCCTATCATGCATTCTGCCGCTAATGATTGGCTCTTTCCACATTCAAATCTGTGTCAAAATTGTTAATTTGGGACAGCTGAAACTATGCAGATCATCAGTGTTATTTCCTTCCATTCGGTGGAAGAAAAAGTCCAGGTCCTTAAAATGATACTTCAGATTGTTTAGACAACATTGCAATGCTTGCATGAATAAGTAAGTCATCCTTCAGTGGGTTGCTCTCAGGAAGAAAAAAGAATGGATCTGGCCAACTGTTGTTTCCAACCATTTGGAGAGTAATGCTATCAGTACTTTCAACACTGCACAGCAACAGTAATGCTGAGGGAGCATTCTCAATGGTCAGAAGAAAAAAAAGAGCCAGCCTTTCAGTATCAACCCTGGAAACTATTCTTGTTAGCAAGATATACATGTTTAAGACAAATTGGAAAATGAGCCTCTTGAAAAAAAAATGTTAATCTACACCGAAGAACTAAAAGGATTATTCAAATTTCTGTGAAGTGACACAATTACGTTTATTGGACATCACATGCCAATTTGAGTAAATCTTGTGGCAAGAGATATGATGCAGTCATCTTGTGAAATTGAAAACGATAATAATTTGGTCAAAGTGGGAGATACCCACAAGACATTGAGCTGCATAGGGTTTGGAACATGAGTTTGTGTAACTGTACTCTAGTGGCAAATAAAGTCTTATGTTTACTTTACAAACATTTCAGTTGAACATAATGTTTATTTTCACTGCATGTTTTGAATACCGAACTTTTAATTACATTTTTGAGCTTTACAAATTTAGTTTGGGATATATTCTTTACACTGTACTTATAACTGGTCAAACTTATGGAAAAAATTAACTGCCTTATTGAGCCAGACTCGTGGGGGTTGGCAGGTCTGTGGTATTTTCTTTCTTTTATACTATAGTAATCCATAACTACTTCCAGTGATTGCTCATAAGTTGATAAAGTCTATTTTGTTCAAAAAGTATATTGACAAGCAGCTATGTTTGTATTTATAGTGTTAATGAAGTAGATAGTGACGTTGCCACATGTCAGGGTCACATGGTGGAAGAGGAGGGAGAGGTTGAACAGGTACCACAAAGGTCTGCTGGCCATCTGGAAGATGAAGTTGGCCAGCCTGGCCCCTCTTGTTGGGATTCCCACGAAGAAGAGGAGATGAAGCAGCTAAATCATTCCTTGACTGACTCCCAAATGGAAAAGCAACATGTCCCTTCTGTTCCCAACCCACATGATTTAATTAGAGAAAAATCGAAAATTGTTCAGTGTACGTCAAATGACCAAGCAATTAAAATGAATTTATATTTAATGTTATATTTAATGTAAAAAAAACATACACAATTTCTGATCACTCTGAATTCAAGCACAGTCATTTTATGTATTGATGAAGGCCTGTTACACACAACACAAAACCATTCCACACCACATGCTGTTCATTTTAGAAGGATGGCCTTTAAGCATATAAACAATTTTTACAGTTTTAACTAATTGCCTGCAAATTCTGTTTTCATGTGTGTATGCTGGTGTGTGTTTACTCTGTACATTAGTTGAAATGATATACATGTTACATTCAGTTCGTATCTTCATACACAGCCTGTGATATAATTCATATAAATACATGTATATTTCAGATTGCAGACAGACCTAGACCTATAACATTTGATGTAAGATACACTTGTGATTTGGAGTTCATTTATATATTTAAATATGCATCTTACCATAGATAGAAATAGGCTTTTTTGGGAGAATGAATAGTTTATCACCTAAATTTCTTATCCTTATCATTGTTACAGCTGCCCTGGATGTATGGGAGAAACAATTCAAACAGAACATTTTGGTCTTCTCTTGTGAAAAGATTAAAATTTTCACAAAAGACCAAGTTCTTGATGAGGTATGTTTGCATTAATGTTTAACTTTATTAATTTGCGATATTCAGTTGTGTATGACAGATTTTGAAATTATGATTCTATTCCTGATCCATGTGGTCACCATAATAATTTTTTTGTTATCATGCCTCAATTTCACTGCTATGTGCATTTTCATATTTCTCTCATGTCTTGTAACATAAAGTGTAGAACATTACATTCTTTTTGGGATCATTTTAAGAAATTCTAGTTCCTATTAATTGATAAGTTAACGATACTGATGAGCATTTTCTTGCATGCAAATATTGGTGATTGCTTTTAAACTGCCATTGTAAAGCCTCTGCTGAATATATATATATATATATATATATATATATATATATATATATAAAATCTTAGAAAAGGTTGTTCTAACCCAACTTTGATCTCATTTGAATTCAAACGGTCTTTTTAGCAATGCACAGTCTGCATATCGCCCTTACCACAGTACAGAAACTACTCTTCTGAAAGTATTTAATGACATTCTCTCTGCTTTGGATAGTGGAAAGATTACAGTCATTACTCTCCTGGATTTGTCAGCAGCATTTTACACAATAGACCATGATATATTACTTCACCGTCTCCAGTATGTATTTGGCATTCAGAATATAGCCTTACAGTGGTTCAAGTCCAACTTAGTCAATAGGACACAAATTACATCTGCAAATGGAAATACATTCCAGCTCATTTGACGTAGGTGGTGGTGTTCCACAGGGGTATGTTCTTGGACCTGTTCTCTTCATTCTATACACTCGGCCGCTCTCAAGTGTCATAGATCATAGGTGCATTTCTGATGTGAAATCATGGTTGACATGTAACAAGCAGCAGATGATGATAAAACTGACGCCATTCTGATCACAACCCAAAGACTTTCTCATTCACATCCTTTACCTCAGACAATATATATCAGCAACACCAACATTAAATTCTCACAGTCAGTACAAAACCTTGGTGTTACTCTAAACAGTACTCTCACATTGCACCAACATGTCATGAACATGTGCAAGGCTGCATATCTTGAACTGAGATGATCGGTTAAAACTCACCTTTTTCTACTGCATGGACAAACTTAGACCTTATAATGTTTTGTATCTCATATTTTTTCATCATGCTTTTATGTTTTTCAATTTCATTGTTTTTGTCATTTGTTTTTCTGTGGTGTAGTCATTTCATTATAGATGGTGTAAGCGATTAAAGCTTCTAAAGAATCGGCACTATACAAAGTCCTCATTATTATTATTACTATTATTATTATTATTATTATTATTATTATTATTATTATTATTTTGGATATAAGTGCTATGATGTTCATCTATGCTTCATGTTCTCATGTGAATGTAATTATTTCATTTCAGATTATTGATGCCTACTTAGGGACACAAGGGTGAGTTTTGATGTGTTTATAGTACAATTTTCAAATATAATAAATTTAATATTCATCTTTTCTGCATTTTTGATGTGAATGATAAAGCTGTATTGAATGTTGTAATATTGTGCTAATGTTTTAGAGGCTGTAAAGTCTTGTGATTTATTCAACATTTTTTAACTAAAAGTTAATAAGCCAGTTATATCTTCATAATTTATTTTAACAGTTCCATCATGAAATTAATGGAAACAGAAAACCAGGAGACCAATATGTTGTGTATAGATTGGATGCAATTTGGTACCATTAAAACTTTAGCTATTTTTATTTAAAAAAAGCAAATTAACATCCATATCTGTACAACAGATGATCAGATTTGCTGCTTTTTTAATTATTTATTTCTTTTCACTTGGTGTATTTATTCAATGTACATATAAAAATAAGAGCCCATTTCTCATTAATGTGTGCATTTTCTCTTTTACAGATCGAGTATCAGTACATACCATGCTCTGTTATGTCCCTGATGCTCAATAGAAAACACCAGGGTAAAGTGGTAGATGTAAGCTATTTGTAAACCTTTTGATTCCAAAATATCAGATTATATTTGTTACCAAATTGTCTCGAAGAAACATGCCATTCCTATTTAAATTGTTTTCATTTTAATTTGTATGTTTTAATTTGTATGACAGTGTTACCTCCTATCTGTTTGTCCTCACATCAAGATCTGTGGTGGAATATACTTGTTCCATCATCACATTTCTGTTTTGCTCCATAGATCATTAAATTCCTCAATAAAGTTTCATTATGCATTTTATTGTGCAGAAATTTAAGTTTTTGATATTTTTAGCCTTGAATAAATCATTCCTGTAGCAACTATTTTCTGAATTGTTAGAGAAACAATATTCAGTAGTGGGGTGTTTTTCTGAAATTTTTCCATTCTTTCCATTAAAAGGTTGAAATAGCATCAGAGTCCATTATAGGATTGTTTAATAATGGTCGATGCCACTGGTTTTAGTAGTACGTTCTTTGCTTGTGATTTGGAAAGTTTTCTTCCTATTGCATATTCATATGGCACTTAAACTACTTTGCAGTGGCTCAGGAATGTCTTCTCAACAAAAAGGTTATATTTGTGTTGTTTGCAGTAGCGGTATTTAGATTTGACTCCTTATGCACTTCTGTGCATTATTATTGCACAAATTCCACATGGCCTTGAGAAATATAATTTGGATTTAATACTTGTTTGCATATGTAAAAAGATAAAGGATGATTAGATTTTCAAGCTATTATAGTAGCATTTCAGTTTCTTTTGCACATTTTAAAATAGTTTATTAATTTTACAATTCCTTGTTAGCCCAATATCCACTTTAGGTCCACAAATCTAGTTGTATATGTGTGTGAATGGATATAAATATATAGAATCTGGTTAGATTTTCATATCGTTGTAGCAATTAATGAAATTGGCAGAAAGAATAAATAAGAATTGTGATTATAAATTGTTGTTATGGGCATTTTTTTATTTGCAACAAATATTTCTTTCAGATAATTTCTGCAAGTGCCAGAAGGATGACCATCCCTGATCCTTTGGAGGAAGTCGATGAATCACTTACAGGCTTTTTTTCCACCTGGAAGTAAGCTATTATAGTGTATTTCATAACAGACCAAACATAACAATGTTATTTATAATCATTCCACCAGCTATTAAACAAGTTATTTCAATAAAACTCTAACTGCTAAGCAATTGAAGACTTAAGTTGTACCACTGAATAACATATTACCATTTAGGAGATCCAGGAATTCATTGATTAAATATGCTTTGTAATAATGAAGGCATTATAAGTGATTCTTGAGTACTATGCCCTCAACAGAATATAGATCAATATTTGTTCAAATAGAACATATAGCGAACAAGGGCAGAATATGACACTATGAATATACCAATGGACTTTATTCAATAAAGTAATATAGGGCAGCTGCTTGATATAAATACTTGGCAGATGGACGTGGATAGGTTAAAATTGCAGATTGTTCCAAAACAAATTTTCATAGCATTTGAGGTATTATAGTGAGCTTGAAATCCACTTGGAGACTTCATTGGTGTTGAATGGTTGCTAGTTGGAAAAACTGTGTATGCTTGATGATTTAGCTACATAACCATTAGTTTTAACAGCTAATTTCGAATTGTTCTGTTGTATCATAATCTTGCGTTCATTTTATATGAAACCACAGTTGGTTAGTTCCTTATCTGTGTGAAAATAATAAAAGATATTCTTTCTCTTTTTTTTTTATTTTCATTTTAGGCCCTTCTTGGCTAATAGCAACAAGAATTTAAATATGACTTTGGGGCCAGACTGGGAGGTTGTCACACTCCCACATAGCAAACAGCCAGATAGCACCTCCTGTGGCATCTTTTGTTTAAAGGTAATATTATACATATTTAGTTAAGAAACTATCATGGCAAAAGCAAATTAGTTTCTTCAGTTTCTTTTGGACACATTTTGAAAATATTGCATCATGTTCTAGTTGTACATTCTCTCAATGCGGGTTATGTGAGAAGCTGCTAGTAGCTACAAATGGGTCAGTGCTTACTGTGTTTTGACACAGATCAAAATACTGTGCCATCTACTTGATTAAGATCATGTGTTGTAATTGGTTGAAAGATAGTAGTGATATCATATTAAGAATATGTATTGCTTGATTTTTACTTTTGCAGTTTGCGGAAAAGCTCCTCAAAGAAGAGGAGCTGTTACTTCCATCACAACCAAATGACATATTACAGTATCGCCTGGACATATTGGAAAGTATTGCTGATAATCAAGGTATGTGCATTATTACAATTATTTATTTACAGTTCTCTCTCTCTCTCTCTCTCTCTCTCTCTCTCTCTCTCTCTCTCTCTCTCTCTTTTGCCTGTATCAAGTCATTTGTCAACAGTTAACATTGTTTTTGCCAAACTTGATAAAATTATACTTTTTGTATGTTTCTTTTTATATGTCCATCTACTTGCTACATTATCATGTTAAGCTTTTAAATATTTAATATTTAAGTTTTATAATTTGCTTTTATTACATAATATTTTAACCCACCCTCTGAGGACTTGATAATTTATAATGAACATTACACAACTGCTATCCTAACAAACAACCATGAGACATGTTTTATATACTACCAATGAAACAAGAAACAATTTTGTCTCATTTGTTAAATGGTTACTTTTATATTTGTGAATTCTGTCACAGACAGTAGAAAAGTTGCAAAAATTTACTTTTTCTTTTTCTCTATTTCTTTTAGACAACACCATTAAAGAATTGTGTCGACTGGATGTAAGATGCCTCCAGGTAAAGAAAATAGAGTTCAGTGGGTAAGTTGGGATGTATGTTTGTGTATTTGGCATGGGGTGGGTGTGGTTAATGTTTCAGTGGTTTTTTTTTAATTAACTATTTAGTTGATTCTTCATTTATTGTAAATAAAGCATTACATGCCACTACAAGTAATGAAATTTAAACAGTTAACAAGTAGTATCTTGAATGTCCTGAATCTTTAGTCTTATGTTTCAATATGTTTCAAATATTTATTAGGGTTTATTAACATTTTATATAAGTTTGAAATTCTAGGATTTATCGGAAACTTAAGCAGGATACAGTGTCCTGTTATCTGTCAATGGAATTTTCAAATTTCAGTAACTGTGTACATAATTCAGGATGTTTAATGAGAATAAGTTAGTTACATAAACTAATATTGATATGAATTTTCATTTTTGCTGGACCTTGTCTAATGCACATTTGCTTTGCTTTTTCCTTTATAAAACTAACAATTTTCGAGCCATAGAAGACTTTAAGATGTTTTCATTATTTGTAGACTGAATGTTATGAATCTTGTGGTATACGAGTTAGTTGGTAATTTATCTTAATTTGTATATCTAGAGGTGTACGAGTTAGTTGGTAATTTATCTTAATTTGTATATCTTGAGGTGTATGAGTTAGTTGGTAATTTATCTTAATTTGTATATCTAGAGGTGTACGAGTTAGTTGGTAATTTATCTTAAATTGTATATCTTGAGGTGTACGAGTTAGTTGGTAATTTATTTTAATTTTTATATCTTTTCAGATTGTTTGTGATGAGTGTGGAGAATTCTGGTTTCATTACCAGTGCATGAATACCAATGAATCTTACAAAGCTGTTTGTGAAAGCAGATATGTTTGTGTATTTTGTTAAATTTAATTTATCAATCTTAAACTTTCATTTTTTTTTTCAGAGTGAATTGTGGTATAAGCTGTTAGTGGCAACATAACCCAGCAAACAATGTCCAGATGTTATAGAGTAACCTGTGTGGTTTAGCAGCTGACAGTTTTTATGCCACTGAAAATTTAAAAACTGCTTCATGCTTTTAGGCTAGTTTCTTCATCCGTTTATTACAAGCAATAAAAGCACTGTTATTGACTGCAAAGTAAGATTTAATTTCATTGTGTGCACAAAAAAATTCCCTCCAAATTATTTATAATATTTGATAAACCAAATGTTATGCTTTACTTTGAAAACTGATCAATGCTCTTACTATAAAAAGCATTGCTTGGTTACTGACTTCATTGTTCACATAATCGACTAGATTATAATGTACATAGTGTCAGATTTCATAACATGGATATGGGGTGATCTGAATTTGTCACATCAAATAATTCATTCTTAGCCTGAGGAGTTATTTTTATTAAAACAAGTATTAGCCTTTATTATATCAATTGGAATGTGTATATCATTGTTTTAATTAAGTATGGAGGCTCAGTGTAAGAAATTTGAACTGTAATATTATAGTAATAAAGATGTAATCAATGTATGTTTCAATAATAGCTACCAGTGTGATTTTTTGTTTAGCCACATTACAAACAGGCTTTACATTTATATAGAAAAAAAACGTTTGTTTTAAGTATGACATTTGCAACAGTTGTAGTTATATGCTTCATAAGTATTATAGTTTTAAAAAAGTGCGGTGCTTAAAAATGTTCACATTATTTTATCTATTTTTCTATATAGTATAATATCTAAATGCCTACATGAAGACTTGATTCAAATAAACTTTGGTTGGAAATCTGTTTTCATTATCTGTTTCATGTTTTGTTATTTCTTCAAGAAAAGAAAATATGAAATAACAAAAATGCAGTAAAGGCATATTTATTTCCTCTTTGTTTTTTCTCTTGCACAAATGTTGACTGCAAAGTAAGATTTAATTTCATTGTGTGCACAAAAAAATTCCCTCCAAATTATTTATAATATCAGATAAACCAAATGTTATGCTTTACTTTGAAAACTGATCAATGCTCTTACTATAAAAATCATTGCTTGGTTACTGACTTCATTGTTCACATAATCGACTAGATTATAATGTACATAGTGTCAGATTTCATAACATGGATATGGGGTGATCTGAATTTGTCACATCAAATAATTCATTCTTAGCCTGAGGAGTTATTTTATTAAAACAAGTATTAGCCTTTATTATATCAGTTGGAATGTGTATATCATTGTTTTAATTGAGTATGTAGGCTCAGTGTAAGAAATTTGAACTGTAATATTATAGTAATAAAGATGTAGTCAACGCATGTTTCAATAATAGCTACCAGTGTGATTTTTTATTTAGCCACATTACAAACAGGCTTTACATTTATATAGAAAAAAAACGTTTGTTTTAAGTATGACATTTGCAACAGTTGTAGTTATATGCTTCATAAGTATTATAGTTTTAAAAAAGTGCGGTGCTTAAAAATGTTCACATTATTTTATCTATTTTTCTATATAGTATAATATCTAAATGCCTACATGAAGACTTGATTCAAATAAACTTTGGTTGGAAATCTGTTTTCATTATCTGTTTCATGTTTTGTTATTTCTTCAAGAAAAGAAAATATGAAATAACAAAAATGCAGTAAAGGCATATTTATTTCCTCTTTGTTTTTTCTCTTGCACAAATGTTGACTGCAAAGTAAGATTTAATTTCATTGTGTGCACAAAAAAATTCCCTCCAAATTATTTATAATATCAGATAAACCAAATGTTATGCTTTACTTTGAAAACTGATCAATGCTCTTACTATAAAAATCATTGCTTGGTTACTGACTTCATTGTTCACATAATCGACTAGATTATAATGTACATAGTGTCAGATTTCATAACATGGATATGGGGTGATCTGAATTTGTCACATCAAATAATTCATTCTTAGCCTGAGGAGTTATTTTATTAAAACAAGTATTAGCCTTTATTATATCAATTGGAATGTGTATATCATTGTTTTAATTGAGTATGTAGGCTCAGTGTAAGAAATTTGAACTGTAATATTATAGTAATAAAGATGTAGTCAACGCATGTTTCAATAATAGCTACCAGTGTGATTTTTTATTTAGCCACATTACAAACAGGCTTTACATTTATATAGAAAAAAAAACTTATTTTTTTATGTATGACATTTGCAACAGTTGTAGTTATATGCTTCATAAGTATTATAGTTTTAAAAAAGTGCGGTTCTTAAAAATGTTCACGTTATTTTATCTATTTTCTATATAGTATAATATCTAAATGCCTACATGAAGACTTGATTCAAATAAACTTCGGTTGGAAATCTGTTTTCATTATCTGTTTCATGTTTTGTTATTTCTTCAAGAAAAGAAAATATGAAATTAAAAAAATGCAGTAAAGAAATATTTTTTTCCTCTTTGTTTTTTCTCTGCCACAAATGTGGAAGGTGCACACATTACTGAATTCCATCTTTCAATCCATTACACACAGCTAAGTGGTATATTTTAGGACAGTCCGCTTCTTGAGTCATGCCACTTTGTATGCTATTGTCATCATAGGGAAAATCGATTTGTATATGTATAGAAATCTTGCTTCAATCACATGTTCTTCATTGGCATCTTGACTCCGCTTCAGCAACTACTATTCTGATGCATTCACCATTATGAGCATCTTACAACTGGAAAAGTAGATATGGGACTACTTTTCATTCTTAAGTAAACAATTTTTGCATCTACACTTTTTCACTTTGCATTGATAATCAAGAAAACTAATTCTAGCCTTGATTTTGCTTGCTGTTTAACCAAACACCACCAATGATGTATCTTAAGTACCTAGTAACACTGACCCAACACATTAGGCAGAAACCACAAGTTGGATTATCATGTACATAAATCATATGAGGGCTGACAACTTTAAAGCAAAAATATAAAATTTAGTTGTATGCCCAAAATGTTCCAGGTGTCTATCTGTTATCGTGACTACTGTACTACTAAATGATTGCCATGGAATATCTCTAGGTCTATTTTGTCATGAAAGAACTTGGTGCTGCTTAAGATTGCATTTGGTTCGAGATCCATTTGAACAAATTCGTTATAGCTACTACCTCTAAATTCTTTGGAGGATTGCCACTTTACACAAAATAAAAATGTTAAAGTTCGAAGATCCAGTATAACCATTGGCCATTTTAAAAAAATCTTGTTATAGCTAAGTCGCCCGAAGAAATCGTCATATTGACACGATTTCATATAGTTTAACCTAAATGATGAAACGTTGAGATGAAACTGTGGCCGTCATTTCTAAATATTTTATTATTTCTGCCCTTCCCATCAAATTTGGTTGTTGTGACAGCTATTTTAAACAAATCTTGTTATGGCTACTCCTGAACTTAAGGTTATCTCGACATTATATTCTCAACAGAAGACTTCCTATGGCAAGTTGGTTCTAAAAGTATATTGTCTTAAATCGTTGTGTGTCCATGTGCAAGGCACTTTACTTGCCTTGGCACCATCTAACCGTCGTTGTGTTCTCTCCCATAATACACAAAAATACAAACCTCAAAATGCTATATCGTTGCAGAATACAATGTGCTTCCTGTTATTCATGACAAAACACACTGTGTTTGTGTGAGTGTCTGTTTTATACAATATGCAAATCGAGTAATCAGCAGAAATAAGAAGGGGAAAAAATCATACAATAGTTACTTATTTGGAAGTAAAGGTCCTCTGTTTTCTGAATAGTATTCCATGCAATATAAAAAATCTAAGAAAATAGGCAACTCAAAGAAGGTCTTCACGTAACAAGTGTATCAAACGTGTATGTGTTACATTAAATTGTGATTTCTGCGATTTAATCACTAAAAATATCAGGAACTTCATTACTGACAACAATTTCATTTAATTTTATCACGTTTGTATAAAACCATGTAAATTTACTGCTTTAATGAAGCAAAATATAACATTCTATCAGGCAATCTAATAGTTGTTACGAATATTTGATATAAGTCATTTATATTTATTTTTATTGTTTGTTTGTTAGATTTAAATTTGGCATTGTAAGTTTTAAGATTCGTTCATTCAAGGGGGGGGGGGGGTGACATGTACTTTACAGAGTAAACTCCAGGTGTTGACCTCACTTCTGACCTGGCTTCAGAGTTGTAAACAAGCTTTTAAAATGATTGGTTGGTTCCAAGGACATTATGGAGTTTTGTATAAACATCTGTCTATTTTAGTTGGGTCATACGGTATTTACGTGATTTATTGAACGTAAATTTGTTCTGAGAGATTCTAGAAGATCGTGACCCCTTTCTTGTTTACGTAAAAACAGGTATATAAACTGTTTTGGAGCGAGCTATTCAGTAGAAGAATTTGGGCTGTTAGAATACTAAGTTGTGTGTCGTTTGGAGTTAATTTAAATTACCTTGTACTGGAAATTATGTTAATTCGTTTGGATCAAGAGGAATTAGTTTGTTATTTATCTGGAAAAGAATTGTGCTCATAGATTTGTATTAACAAGAACTGACTTCATCAAGTGACATCGTCTTCCATATTGGATACTTCGCTGGAATTCGAACTTAGAATTATTTGGACATTTTATTACCAGGACTTTTCAATTTCTCTAGTGGATAATATTTTGGATTAATTTTGGAACTGATTTTTAAAACGTAAGTTTATTTTTCTGGAAAATATTTGAGCTCAATAAATTGTTTATCAAGTTTTACAAGCTTGTTATTTTCACTCTTTCTATGTTACTGTTTATTCGAGCCTAAGCACGTAACATAGTGAAGTTCCTGTTTACTCACTACCATAATTTTTTTCGCTGTAACGCATTGTTCCGTAATGACGACAACCAGTTTCAAGAAGGTATGTCTCGTAATTCATTGTAAAAGGCGATTAGCTAATAATGTGATACAATTCCGTAAATACCACCCAAACAAACCAAAAAAAAAAACCAAAAACCCACCAATTTGTATAATTAAAACCATAAGAAAACGAAATATACAAATTCTTAACATTAATACGTTTTCTATTCTTAAATTCATACATAATTGTACTCAATAGCTAGGCAGTACACACATATACACAAACCACGAGGGAATGAAAACGTTTGAAAACCATACCGACTGTTATTAACTTAAATTATATCTTACATTTATAGGGTTTATTTAACTAAAAGAAACAGTAACTCGTGCGGGTAAATGCATATCAATCAAAGAAAATACCAAGAATAACCTCTTACTACGTTTTCACTTTATTTATAAGTTAAATGTAAACGTCACTTCCAAAGAGAGCTAATAGGTGAGTTGCGGTTGGTGTGTAATGTATAATTCTGGGGAATACAACTTTCGTGACAAAGCTGCGTCAAACAGCTCCTTCATTATATATATTAGCTAAATCATACCCTGTTTTAGGTATTTTAATTTTACATGATCTATTGCGCTTGCTGATATTTGATATTTTATTTTAAGTACATATAGTTCTTGTATTATTTGAAATTCGTGATAGCAGTAGACCAATTTATATGTCTATCTATTCAATAAATAAATTAGCGGAACACTATCCTTTGGATAGTCCTGCTGTTTCGCGCACTCAACTAGATCTGAAAAGTTTTATGGGTTTCAATCCAAATGGAATGAATAATAAACAGTTGTTCCGGGTGAAATCGTTTTTTTTTTCTGACTAGAAAATACTTGAATATTTGATGTCAAGTGTATTTTCGTACAAACAGATGCTCAATTTACTATATCAAAAGAAAGATTGTCAAGCAAACAGATCTTCAATTCACTAAGCAAGAACTCTTCTATTATGACAACTTTTGTCCACATATGATTTCCCAATCAATAAGAAGCAAATGTTTCACGAAGTCTGATTTTATCCAAAATACATTTAAAGTTTATTTGGGAATATGGGAATCTTGTTTGTCAAATAAAGATTTCCAAATGAATAAGCATTAAATGTTCCATGAAGACAGATTTTGTCCACATAACAAATAACAGGCAAAGACTAATTTTGTCCATAAAACATCTACCATCTACTGATCTATGAAGACAAACTTTGTTCATCAAGACAGATCGATAATTCATGGAACTAGGCTGTTCATTGAAGACAAATTTTATCATTAGAAAAGATACACAATTCAATAAGCAGAGACTGATTTCTGAAAACAACTGTGGTTCATAAAACAGGTCTTCAATTATTAATTAGACGGAACTGTTCCATGAAGACATATTTTGTCCACATAACAGGCAACCTTATTTTGTGAATAAGGGATGATTCTATTACAACAGATTTTGTCCAAAAAAGAATAATTTTGTCCATAAAACAGATCTACCAATCATGAACTCAGGACTGTTCTAAAGAGACGAATTTTGTAAATATAACAGTTGCACAATTTATAAAAGCAGCACTGTTCTATCCGGAGAAATTTTGTCCATCAAAACAGATCGATATTTCATGGAACCAGGCTATTCAATGAAACCAAATTTTATCCTTAGAAAAGATACACAATTCAATAAGCAGAGACTGATTTGTGAAGACAACTGTTGTTCATAAAACAGGTCTTCAATTATAAATTAGACGGATCTGTTCCATGAAGACATATTTTGTCCACATAACAGGCAACATTTTTTGGTGAATAAGGGATGAGTACTGTTCTATCCGGAGAAATTTTGTCCATCAAAACAGATCGATGATTCATGGAACCAGGCTATTCAATGAAGTCAAATTTTATCATTAGAAAAGATACACAATTCAATAAGCAGAGACTAATTTGTGAAGACAACTGTTGTTCATAAAACAGGTCTTCAATTATAAATTAGACGGAACTGTTCCATGAAGACATATTTTGTCCACATAACAGGCAACGTTATTTGGTAAATAAGGGATGAGTACTGTTCTATCCGGAGAAATTTTGTCCATCAAAACAGATCGATGATTCATGGAACCAGGCAATTCAATGAAGTCAAATTTTATCATTAGAAAAGATACACAATTCAATAAGCAGAGACTGATTTGTAAAGATAACTGTAGTTCATAAAACAGGTCTTCAATTATGAAATAGCCGGAACTATTCCATGAAGACATATTTTGTCCACATAACATGCAACGTTATTTTGTGAATAAAGGATGATTCTATTACAACAGATTTTGTCCAAAAAAGAATAATTTTGCCCATATAACAGATCTACCAATCATGAACTCATGACTGTTCTAAAAAGACGAATTTTGTAAATAGAACAGTTGCACAATTTATAAAAGAATTACTGTTCTATATCCGGAGAAATTTTGTCCATCAAAACAGATCGATATTTCATGGAACCAGGCTATTCAATGAAACCAAATTTTATCCTTAGAAAAGATACACAATTCAATAAGCAGAGACTGATTTGTGAAGACAACTGTTGTTCATAAAACAGTCTTCAATTATAAATTAGACGGAACTGTTCCATGAAGACATATTTTGTCCACATAACATGCAACGTTATTTTGTGAATAAGGGATGATTTTATTACAACAGATTTTGTCCAAAAAAGAATAATTTTGTCCTTATAACAGATCTACCAATCATGAACTCAGGACTTTTCTAAAGAGACGAATTTTGTAAATAGAACAGTTGCACAATTTATAAAAGCAGTACTGTTCTTTCCGGACAAATTTTGTCCATCACAACAGATCGATAATTCATGGAACCAGGCTATGCAATAAAACCAAATTTTATCGTTAGAAAAGATACACAATTGAATAAGCAAAGACTGATTTGTGAAGATAACTGTAGTTCATAAAACAGATCTTCAATTATAAAATAGCCGGAACTGTTCCATAAAGACAAATTTCGTCCATCAAAACAGATTTCCAAATCAATAAGCAGTAACGGTTCCATGAAGACAGATTTTGTCTACGTAACAGGTTGCCAGTTTGTGAACATGGGACTCTTTTATTATGACTTTTGCCCCAAAAGTATTTCCAACTCAATATACAGCGACTGTTCCATGAAAACAGATTATGTCTACATAACAGTAGTTCTATGATGCCAAAATTAGAAAAAATAGCTCAGTTTTCAAATAAATGGTAATTTTCTATGAAGTCACTTTTTATTTCATCTGTTTCGTATTTTTTATATTCAGATTATAAACCTGTACTTTTCATTTAGATTAAATTTTTGGCTAAGTCATTAATTGCTATAGAAAATTGTTATCAATCATAAGTTTATAATGCCCTACGTTAAGGCTCTGCATGTATGTATATATGATGTGATACTGAGTTATATAAATATAAAAATAAGTAATTTATAATAATTTGAGGAAGACAAAGCAGCACAACTGAACATAAAAATGTAATACTTTCAGATATAGCTATTAAAAATTATGTGACCGGTATATAAAAGAAATTAAAGGGGCAATTGTGTGGTTGAATACGTCAGAAGTCTGTGCATTTGTGTGGTGGAATACGTCGATAGCATAATACGTCACTGTTCTGTGCGTTCCGTTTTGAGGCATTTTTTGTCCAGTAATATACCTCGCTGCACTGTAAACAGATCAGCATGTACACAGAACACAGATTTCACTTCCGAAGCATCACCAAGGCCTTATTACTCCATGTGCACTGTCGCCAAAGTACACACTGACAACCACTCTCTCAGCTCATATTCTCAAGAATAAACAATTACCTTTAAATCCCTACCAAAAATGCATCAATAGAACTCTTCTATCACCACCAAAATGAGGGAGAAAAAAATGTTCTAAAAATAGACTAGAACTACATTCGTGTGATGTGATTCCTGCAACGCAAGGAGCATTCTAAGCAGGGAACCAGACTATATTTCACCTTGAGTTTTTAAAAGCCATATTTTCTCATTTTCTTTAGGTCAAATATTTCTTAATAATAACAACAAAATTAAATTTGTTTGTAGATTGGTTTTATGTGATAAATATCGATGATGAGTCTAAATATACAAAACCAGTTTAGTACTTTTACATATGATAACACGATATCAGTTGACCCACAGTGCTAACATTCAGTGAAATTATATAACCTCTTTTTTTATACTTTCGCGTGCTAATCACACACCGGCAATACGATTGTACAACAATCCACTACAGTCTTCCACAATCCATTACAATCTACCACAATTATCTACAGCCTACCACAATCCACTAAAATCTACAAATATATTACTATTTGAATCATAATGTAAGTATAATTATTACTATAAATTAAATGTTTTCTAACTCTGATAAATGTATGTATTCATGAGTACAGTAGGCATGATGCATTTGACTTTATAAGCTTTAAAAATTGTTTTGGTCATTGTTATTGCCATAATTGTAAAATGATTGTTTTGACCTTAACGTGAATAAAATAACATAAGATTATAATAAAGTTTACACAAAAAAACAGGAACCTTTATTTATCGTCTCCGAACGCCTTCCACGTTAATTCCACATTTAATAGTTACTTCATATGTAATTTTATAGATTTCTTTTGCTTCGTATATATGCTATGTTTCGTACATGTGTTAAACTGTCCAAGGTAACTCTCAGATGTGAAATTCATTATCAAAAATAATATAAAGCCGCAAGGGTTAGTACTATACAGGGTAATTTGGAAAAGTGAAAACCAGGTCCAATCGCAACATGACAGAGGTTATGATGTTTTACCAGGTGTCAGCAGGGAGCAATAATCTGTCCAGTTGTTTTACCTCGAGTAACACAGGGGTGATATAAACGTTATCTAACTAGGAGTTTATTATACCAACCATATACTGAGCCCTTATTTCTTTAAATTTGCCCTGCATTTTTTCTTCAATGTTTCATACTTTTTGAATAAATCTCAAACTAGAAACTTTTCTGCGGCATTGAAATGAAAGTCCTCCAAGTAGGTGTTCACGACTTGCAAAGTAGATATCTAGCAGTTTTGCTAACCTTACTTTTCTTATCTCAGTCGTCTCAGTTAAGGTGTCCACGCGCTCAGAACTACTTTAAAAAAGAAAACACTTGTTGAATTCTGCTTTGTCTGACGTAGTTGTTCTTAAATCAAACCACAACCACAGCAAAAACATAACAAAAACATAGTAACTTAAGGTCAATCCATCTTTGAGAACACACCATACAAAAACAACTTGAGAGAAACAAAGACACGCATGCATACGTGTCTAGATTTTTGGTATTATGCTATTTTGTTTCCCACATCAGGGTAAATTTTATCCTATATGTAGCCCTAGCTCTACATTTTCAGGTCAGCATCAATAAATGTAGCTAAAGCAAACCAACTAGTTTTAAATACTTCATGTGAAATTAAGTATATACTGTCAGCTATATTTAATGACGCTGGCCTGAAAATTGTGCTACAGATAGGATAAAATTCTCAATGCTGTGTGAAATGAACTATGACAGAAAAAATTGATTCAAGCAAAAACACTTGCTTGCCTCCCAACTCTCTTAACAAATACGGAAAACTTAGTAACAGCCACACATGTATTGTGTCAAAAAACATGCTTTATTCTAACTTTGTTACGCATCTCCGCTGTGCCCCAGTTGAATTAAAAAAAATATACCTGCAATATATCGTTAAATAATGTGCTTACCAACCAGAAGGAATCATTTATCCGTCAACACACTAATCCATAAGCAAAATTTACTGCTGCACTTGCCATATTTCCAAGACAGAACCAAAAAAATTCAAAGAACCGTGAACTTTGAAAGTTTGGCACATGGTTATCCACTAAGGTCCATATTTGGAGGGTCTTTATAGTAGGATGGGTGTTAATTTCTTAAAAATTGGAACTGATGAAATGATTTTAGTTTCGTGTAATAAATATTAATTATTTATTGTAAATTTTATATAACATCCATATATTTAATGTGATATTACCTCATTACTATGCGACATTTTATAATGCTTTTGTTTTTTGGGGGGTTTTTTGGTTACGCGTACAAACGGTATACATCGGATACAAAGGCCAAACATCATCCCTCATTAACTAATTTGTATTCATGTGCTCAATGTTAATATTGGGACGTGAACACTAGCGTAAAGTTCATTTTACTTTAAAAGGAAAATATTGGGTGAGAAAAATAATCTACGTTGGAGTTTCAACCTAGACAAGGAAAACCCAGTCGCATTATAACAATGTTTCCCACTTCACTGGGATTTCCTTGTCTCGGTCCAAACCCCAACATAGGTTCTATATATCCGTACATATAAACAAATTATCAATGAATGATCCAGTAATAACCTTGATAATAAAAACATTGGACCCAGCAAGCAGTAATATAATGATAATTAACAATTCAACTTGGCATTAGTGGCCATGATACATTAATATTTCCACCGAGCCCTTAGTAACCAGAATAAATGCGAAATCAACAATGCATATATTTAAGCCAACAACAAGTATAAAAACAAATATCATTTTAAACACTGCAAATATGTGAGATTAATTTTTATTTTTTGTGCAAATGTAAGATTTTTACAAATTTAAAATTTTATATATTTCAGAATATTTACGTAAGTATCAAACCATGAGTGAATCATTTTATCTTCACTAGCAACCACTGTACTGTATACAGATGTGATTACATTTTACTGCACTGTACAATGATGTGATACACCTTCCTGCTTACATGGCCTGGTTTAAGTCATGTAAGTGCCTAGATATAATTATTCTAATTTCATATATTAAAATATTTAATTAAAGATAACTAGACTGAGAATTTTGTTCTTCATATTTTAGCACATATGTATCATCATAGTCAACCCAGATTAACCACTGTAATGTAACAAAAAATGCACATGTGCTCTCATAAACAATTATATCTGGCAAGCTTTTGGTTGGTAATTTTTTTTCAAATGTTAGAAAGCAAGACACTACTTTTTCTAGTGACGTTAAATATTTGTCCCTAGTTCTAATTACAGTAATGTAATCTGGGTATTCCATTCGGTTAGAATTTATTGCAATATACAGTATCTACTGTGCTCAGGTAAAATCATTAATCTAAACTACATGTTGTATTTACCTAAGCAGGTAAACAAGCCTAAATACATCTATAGAAACCCAGGTGTTTTAAATTCAATCCTATATATATTCACAATGGAGAGATAATGAAATTGATCATACGTAAAGATGGGCATGATATGTACAAGTTTGAAACAAAAGCAATTACCAAGGAATTAAAAGAAAACAGATATTGCATTCCTCAATGTGTATATTTGGAAACATAATTCTTAACATCCAAAACATGAAATAAATCTAAGTTAATAACATCCCGCATGAATAATTTTAAAGAACACGGTCAAGATCTCATCCTTAAAACAGTCGCATTTAACTGCATCATATATTTTACCACTGAGCTAACTATCTAAAGCAAAATGTCACCAGACAAAACGACACCTCGTCTATCAAATAATGCTGTCCTTGTGATGAGAATTTTTATATAGATAAAATCAAAATAATTAGGACATTATAACCCGAAGAAGAACGCACATGCATTTTAACATGTCAGCTATTTTAAAATGTTATACCATAATATTTTAGAGATTTGAAGAAACGCTGTCAGTAAGCATTATTAAACTGTGACATTTAGCACCTTATCCCGATTCTATATAACATTTGTCATACTACTGTATTTATGTACCATAAATATGTGAAAGCCGTGTTTTGTTGTTGCTATAGGGTTTAACGCCATTTGTCAGCACAAGATGTTCTAGACGTGGTGGCAAGTATAAACAGGGGAGGAAGAACTAGGAAAAGCCCGGAAAGAACCACCAACCCACAAGAAGCTGTTACTATACTAGTAACTGAATTAATCTGGTTTATGTTACACACACACACACACACACACACACACACACACACACACACACACACACACACACACATATATATATATATATATATATATATATATATATATATATATATATATATATATATATATATATATATATATATATATATATATATATATATATATATGTTTTGTACTGCTTGTTATGTATATAAATGTGTATTGTTTGTTAATTTAATTTTTCTCCATGATTATATGTTATGTATAATTATATTTTGGCATTGACCATGTCTAAAATGAAGTTCACTGTGTACCTGACCAGTAACGTTTATTTTATAAGCAAATAATACATAGTTAATATTCCTCTCCGAGTCTGGGTTACATATGAGGACCAGTATCAATGGAAGTAAAACATGTTTATTTGGGATGGATAACCCTTTTTTTACCTCAAGTCTTCCGTGTTCTTGAATATAGTATTAGTAACATCTTTTATTTTGCTGCTAGCTTAGATTATTAGAGAAATAAAATTTTGACCCTCATCCTTGTATTTGTTTTGTGTCCACGCTTTTTATATAATGTTGTTTTACTCGGGAGTTGACTCAGTTTTGCATTTAACATTTGTGGCAGATTAAGTCTTATTATTGTGGTCAGTATTTCATTTGGGTGTAATTATTTATTTAAATTATCATTCGCTGGAAATACAAAATACTCAGCTATTGTCACGGAATTGTGTATGACTGGTATCAATATGTATATGTAGTTAAACATGTACTCGGGTTTCACTGCCGCGTACAGCGTCACCGAGGGTGGTTTATTAATTATCGGCTCAAGTTATTTGGAAATGGTGAGCGAAGCTCAGCACATGCTGCATGTGCGAATTGCCTGCAGTTTAAAAGTATAAGTAACTAGCTGCGCATATCGATCACAGCTAGGGTATATATAGACAAAATCTAAGTAAACATCATATTAAGCAGCAGAGGGGGTGAACAGACCACCCTTTTCCGACAAAAAATTGATTGAGTCCTCAAAACGGAAATAGAGCCTTCCTGCGAAATCTCATATTTTAACCAAAAAAAAAAAGTCTCCGCTTAGCAAACGGAGACTTTACGATTTTTCAATCAATTTTTGTCGCAACGATGTGGTCATCACCCCCTCTGCTGCTACAGGTTAACAAAATTCTTTTACGATTTCAACGGAATATTTGATCGAGTCCTTATGATCTCACAAACAGACTAATCGCTAACACCTCCTCTTGTAGATCAATTAAATTATTTGATTGGTCAGTGAGTCGGAAATTAATTCTCGTCAGCGAATTATTATGGCATCGCATATAGACAGGATTAGTTGGATCCTCAATAATTAACCATCCTGGAGGAGTTGTTGGTGCAAACGAATAAAGAATATATCCTTGCTGAGCTTGGTTTGATTGCTCTAGATTAATTTTATAGCTTCTTTCAATTGCATAACATACAAAATTGTGTGCAATCACCGCTTAAATATTTACATTGTGCGGGGCAATATGCCTACCACTGCCATCTGGATCATTATTGTGAGTCAGGATTAATAAATTTTTCACTAGATTTCTTTTCCATGTGTCATAGATTATTTTAAAACCAATATCGATGGCGTCGTTAAGTTGTTTCTTTAATTCTGGTGCTTTATATCCTGGTAGCTTAAATGTTGGAATATCCTTAACGGGGAAATTATATTTTTTTGCAAATTCTGTTCTCGACATGGGGGAATCATCATCATGTATATCCTGAATAATTTGTAAGTTAAATCTTTCCATATCATCAATAATTTTGTTCCATGTTTCTATGACGCTGATAAATTCATCTCGAGTGAGAGTACCAGATTTGAGAGATATTAACAACAGCGAAAAATCATTATTCATTGCTGTGAAATTTTCAATAATTCTAGGTTCGTTAACAAAATGATGTCCCTCTATTTGGTCTCCAACCTCTCTCCCAGTTGGTCGGTATTCGAGACCAAAAAACTCTATAGTGATTCTGTGATCTTTATAACTTTTTATTGGATTATCAGGTGCTATCACGTCGGTGACATAATCAGATTTTTTCGGTTCGGGTGTATAAACCGGTTCTTTTCGTTCAGGTAGTATTTCAGGCCATCCTAACACTGTTCTGATTGAGCTGTTATAGATATCTACGACGTAATTAGGTGATTTTATTTCAATGGCAGATGATAGCGTTGGCTCGTGAACCGTTATAGCGATTTCTGATTCTTTTCCAGTAATCGATTTTATTCTACGCTTAATTTCAGCATCGATTTGCTCAATTTGGTACGACCCTGTTGGTATTGTAACAACGTTCCAGTCTGGAATCCCGTCTTCTTTATTCTTATACGAGAACACCAGTGCGTTATTGGTTTGCTGATCGCTAAATGCAACCGATCTGATATTAGGCCAGCTATGATATACTCGTAATTTTGCCAGCGCGATCTCGCGTACTGGAATCGGAGAAGGAAAGTTTACACTAAATTGTGGGTTTGTTGATGTTATTGATATCATGCTTGTTCGTATCGGAGTGGTATTCTCCGTGATTCGTTGAAGCAGTTCGAGTGACATTATTATTAACGCTGTCTTCAATTTCCAATTTCAACATCGCGGAGTTATACAACTGGGTCATCGCGGAAAATTCAACATCGGATATGAACGAATTATCTATCGACAGCGAGATCAACTTGGATAATTTCGAGTACGCGTCAAATGCCACCCGGATCCGAGCTGTATAATCGGCGAGTTTTTTCTGAGAACACGATGATAACTTTTTAGTTATCGCGGTGGCGATTGCCGCAATTGTTGTTGCCGCGAAGATAGCGATTGGAACTGCAATCGGAGCCATCATGGTCACCGTCGACAAAATAACCCCGGCGCTGGCCATCACACCGGACACCGAGTACACGGTGATGTCGATGATTGCTACGCTGCGTCGGTATTTTTTCATTTTTTCACGATAGCGCTCAGAAAGTGATTTCAAGTTTACGGAAAACTCTTTCACGATATCATATCGATATCGATGCGATTGTGATACCTCTGGGACTATTATCGGTTCAATTGATTTCATCGATGTCATTGTTATTTTAAACCCACTAGTGTTTTTAATTATTCGCCATCGTTAAGGGGAATTGCTGGCTTATAGGTATAGTAGCTTCAGCCGGAAAAATTATCTACAAGTTCTATACACCAGGCTATTTTTTGATCTAATGGTGGAGCTATCAACCGCGACGAAGTGAAAGCTTTGTGTTATGCCAGTCTCGATAATTAACGTCGCGACGCCACCAGAGTAGGTTCTATTATCGTCCATAATCATATTAAATTGATGAATAGAAGCCCACGTCAACCTGTAGATACCATCGACCTTCGCTTCCCCATCCCACAAGAGATCGATGGTAGTTCTATAATAATCGTCTCTTTTCCAATCCTTGATTCCATGATTGATCGTATACACGATATTTTTAATGCCTTTGTGCGGAATTTTTACCTTTTCAAAGGTTGCTTTTAGTTTAGGAATATCGTCATAAATATCGAGATAATTTACCGTGATTTTGGTGGGATCTATTGTTCTCCACTTCGACTCCTTGCTAGCAAAGAATGAAGCCAGAAGACCGTTGATTCCAAGCCGTTCTTGTTCTCTAATATGCCGATAGATGTTAGAAAATGTTGTGATGATATCTTGAGGTTTACTGTTCTCAAAGAACTTATTAGCCATTTCGTTGATGGGCTTTTGTTCGTCAATAGCTTGTTTAATTTCAGCGAGGGTCGGGTCTGTCAGAGATGTGGGTCCAAAGAACTTATTAACAATTTTTCTGGTGGGATTTTGTTCATCAATAGCTTTTTTAATTTCAGCGAGGGTCGGGCCTGTCAGAGATGTGGTTTCAGACACAGGTGTTTGCCCAAAAATTTATCCACGATGGTATTAAGTGTTGTTTGTCTCACCATAAACATATTAATATCTTTGAGAGTCATCGTAGATGTAGCTGGGACACCAAAGAAACTATTAGCGACGTAGGCATTGTGAGTATGCTTGCCAATAAACTCGCTAATTTCAGCGAGAGTCATGCCTGCCACAAGTGAGGTTCCAAAAAACGTATTAACGACGTCGTTGGTGGGTTTTTGTACCTTTTCAAAATTTTCTATTAGTTTAGAAATATCCGTGTAAATATCGAGATAATTTGCCTTGATTTCATTTTCATTCATCATCCTTCCCGTCTCCTTGTTAAAAAAGAATAAAGATAGAAAGTTTTTAATTTCAGCGAGAGTCATACCAACCACAGGCGGACTTCCACTTCCAAAGAATTTAACAACGACATTTCTGCGAAGAGTATTAATAGCTCGTAAAACCTCATTCAGATCACGGTCGTGGGCGGCAATCGCGTCGGTGATCGTAGACACAAGTGCGCCTGGTTTAAGTCGTCCGCCGCTGGAATACAGCGCAATAGAGTTTTCAGCGGCATCGCTCTGCCGTATCAAAATGTCACCAGCGGATATATTACTGGATTTCAATTTGCCCTGGCGATCTTGAAATACAACTATTTCGTTCGGGTCAACACTTGCTAAATTCAACGTCTCAGCGATTTCATCTTCAATTATTTTTTTACATCCTCGATAGAACCAGCTGGTGTTTTCGCGTTGGGTTTCGACATTGACAGAGATCGTCCCCAAATATCAATCATTATTGTTAGCGCAACTTGTGTTTTCAATTCATTGGTTCTCTAAAATCACCTTGTAATTTTCCACTCGTGTATTCGTTTACAAGCAGATGAGGTGGTTTCTGTGACGATGAAATCTCCGCGAGGACATTTAATACTTCACGGCCGCATATCGGTGGATCATTTAATTGTTGTGTTGGCAGCGTGGAATAAAAAATCGGAATTGATTGATTCTTTGAATTTATATACCGCATAAACTCGCTTGGTGGAGCTAACCCATATGAATCAAAATAGACAATCCCACGTGGATCAATCGCGTATGCAACCCAGTGAGTTCCCGATCCGCTGCTGTTATCAAGATTGATGATACCTGTTTCAACGCGTTTAGGTTTTCTCGGCAACTGATCTCTCATATAAACCCCTCTGAAGTTTTTTATCGCTAGTTTTTTAGCAGCATCAATTAAATCAAAATTGGACATGGGAAGAATTGGGCTTTCAACTAATAAACCGTTCCTGGTAGTCTTAGACCTGATCCGTGAACGGATCTGCCGCTGTACCATGAATACGGGGTTCCTGGTAGTCTTAGACCCTTTCCCTCTTTTTATATCCTTTCCCAGTTGCCTTTTTCAACGCCATCCCTGCCGCGGTACCAACGGCTCCCAACACCGCCGCCTTCGCCACCGCTGGGGCAGCCGATGCAATCAATGCTGGTATTGCGGATAACAATGGAAATATACCGCCTGATTTTATCATGTTGGCGATTGCAGCTTTCGAAAATTCAATTTGAACCTCTCGCTTATTTTTCATTGCATCATTGAAATGTTTTATTTGACGATCCGTTAATGATATTTTATGTGTACCGCCGGACATCTGCGCTGGTTTTAACGTTATTGTTGTTCCACATTCTTTAGCGGATTTTGATCGTAATTTCTTGACCTGACCATCAGTCAGCTTGACACTAACAACACTATATGTCATTTTATTGTAAACACATTTATGCTTTCAATTGATCTAATTGTGAATCGTTCACACATTTTCCACTGGTGCATCAACGATTCTCATTCGTCCGCCAACCCCTTCTAACAACATTGATTTGTCGCTGAGAATGACAGCAACCGCTCTATAATTAACGCCACCAGGGGCTATACGAGCCCTAAAATGTATGTCAACGACGGATTGTCTCATTAAATCAAGATGTTCCAGCGAAAAGTAATAAATCGGATACAATTTCTTAAAATCAAGTTGCGATATTTGCAAACCAGTATCAACGTTTTGATCACGGCCCATAAATGACAGCATCCGATGATACGCACGTGCTATATGGTTGTTGCCGTAATCAAGTTGTATATCCTCGGTTGGTTCCTGTTGTCCGTTTATTCTCAGCGAAACCTCACTTACCCCTAATTTATCAAATATCATATGACTGCGTTCTTGGGAGCCTGGTCGATTCCGATTCTGCAGCGCTATAAATACATGACGTGGAGCTGAAACGCCTTGTTTTGATGCCAAGTGTCATGTAAATGTACCATTGACATTATCTTCTTTGGCATCAGTCGTTGTTGTTAGCCAACTTAGCAATGATTTGCCACCTGTTTCCATAAATGAGAGTAGCCGCTGCTCTGTGGTAATTGATGGGGTCATTACTGGCATCCACAATGCTAATTTAGTTATTTTAACTTTACCATCAGCGGCACCAGTACGCCAAATTGCATCGTTGTCATCGCCTTTTCGCACTAACGCAATTGTGTGTTTGGCTCCATAGATGACTTTTCTGACATTTCTGCAGAATCCAAATATGTGATGCAGCGGAATCGCACATGAAAAATATCGTTCTTGTTCTTGTAACATCGCTACTCGTGTTGCAAACCCTAGATTGAAATTACCATTAACGCCTCCGAGAATATCAAACGCAGCTCCGGGTCTGGCTCGACGTTCTGGATTAGCTGCTTCTTGTTGATTAGCAACTGAAGTGTCTTGCGGTGTTAACACTTTAATGTATTAAAGGTGGTCAGCGTTATCAGAGGTATCCTTTGCAAACATCATAGACGGGCCAGCCGATCTTGTATAATCATCGGAGTATCTTGCTAGTCCGATTATTGTTGTTGCAACATCAGCCTCGCGTTCTATTGATTCAATTTCTCTTCCGTCAATGAGATATTATGCCATTGTTGACGAAACCAACTCGGATATTTGGATCATTTGCATATGGGGTATCAGCTGCAACATTTGTTACGAGTTTTCCCTCGATTTCAATAAATGCTTCACACGGCAAAAAGTATTTACTGGTATCTTGAACTTGAAGTTCAACTCGCGATCGTAGGTCGGGTTGTATTGCATGATAGGAATAGTATTGATAATCGCGGACGGAATCGTCTTTGCCCACTGGGGCTTCCATATCAAGCGCGGGATCAGCTGTTCGTTTAAACATTTTATAATATACTAGTGCTTTCAATTGTGAAACTCTTTGTAATTATCGTCGTTTTTGTTTTCGTTTCAAACCACTTCCTGCTATCGCGTTCATGATAGCGCTAGCTGTTACCGGCGAAGCCGTCAATGGCGACGGAGTCACCGAAGCAGCCAACGACGCTAGTTTTTCTTCCACTGCGCTATTTATTGCTTTGCTGATTTTTGCAGGCATCACTGTCGTTGATGGCAGCACTGTTGGTTTCTTTCGCACCAATGATGCTATTTTATCTCTCGCAGCAGAAAATGCCCTTCCGGCAAGATTTCCAACGAAATCTCCGATTTTGATGGTTCCCTTATCACGAATAATATCAATGGCTTTCATTGATAATTGTTTAGCTAACGGCGCTACCTTGGGAGCCATTCTTGTAAATAAACCCGCAATGGTATTGCCGAAACCATCTCCGTACCACGCTCTATAAACAGGCAATCGTGAGTTCACCACGTAGACGCTTACTGGTTTATCATGGTTGTAGTGTATAATCATCTTGTTATAAAACTATTAGTTTTTCAATTAGTAATCAGTCGCTAAGATCCATAGGATTTTCATTATAACCATGGGCGTCTCTGTGATTTTCAACTAATTCAGCTATGAGTTCTCGATATACATCAATGCCCATGATACCGCCCGCAAATAATCGTCTACAGATATCAGCGGCTTCATTAATTATTTCCGGTTAGTTATTTCCGGATCGTGTCCCTCCGATGAGAACCTCTAACCGTGATATATCACTGAGAATATTCCCAGGACAAGTAACTAGACCACTACCTGAAATTACTGGCAATTTCTGAGATTTAGAAAATCCCTCCCCACTACTATAATCATGTGCTTCCTCCAGTTTTTCTAAATTCCTACTTTGTAAATAACTAAAAGGATCATCATCATCTCGATCAGATGGTCAAGGCGAAAGTCCAGGCGAAGCTTGGAGTGGTACTTGTTGTTGAGATTCTTTTTGTTTAGTAGGTGAAAAAGATATTTTTTTTGCAGGTTGTTGTCGCCGCTGCTGCAGTTTTTGTGGTTTTCTTTGTGATTTTTGTTCTTCATATTTATTATACACTGTGCTCACCATTTTGATATATTCAATATTTCACGCATTGTCGTTGTCATTTTAGTTTTAATTTTGTAAAATATATCAGCCCAATGTTGTATACCACTTACATACTTGTGCTGTTCTGGTTTTAACATTTTCTTTCTGTCTTCATACGTCGTAACAACAAGTGCAGGAAACCTTGCTGGGTCAGTATTATCAATTGTTGCTAACCCTTCTTCGTTAAATCACGCGCGTAATTCATCTACTATTTTATCATTGGTCTTTTTCGGACCAGGTGGGTTTTTTTGTAACAACGCTGATGTCTTTTCAGTTTCCGCTGCTATCTTTTCAAGCACACCAAGAACAGGCACTTCTCGTCGCTTGCCTTCCTCAGGAATATCCCCAAATATTGCTCGTTCAGTTGCTGTTTTCACATCTTTGGTCGCACTTGTTATCGGAGTAAACAGTTGTTCACTTGACACAGAAAAGTCAGTCTGCGCTTGTTGTCGTTGTTGAAGTTTCTCCGCGAAGTCTGTCTCGAACCGGTATAAACTATTTAATTGCTGCTAGCCGCTCTCGGGCTAATTTAGTTGTAAGCGATTCACCTACCATATATTGTTTGTGAACTGAGTTTTCAAATGTGAAACTATCACAATTAAAAGCTGAGTTATTAAATAATGTACCACCAAGCTAACGTATCCATCTCCGACAAGGTTAAACTGTACAACGCTATCCGCGAGGCGTCGATTTAGCAAACTGAGGCTTTCTCGAAAATGCTTAATAGAAGCCTCCATTCATCAAAATAAAATTTAAAAAGAAACGACGCCATTTGTGTTGTTACCATCCCTTTTGCTGCTTGAACTTTCAGTTCTGAGTTAACGATGCTTGGAAAATTCGTGTAATTTTCAGTTTGCTAAATCGACGCCATATAGTTGGCGTTCACCCTCTCTGCTGCTGCAAGTTAATAAAAATCATTTACGATTTCAACCAAATATTTGATCGAGTCCGACACGATATCGCGTCCAAGGATCTGATAAATTTATCGTCACAAATCCGTGTGGAATTGACTGGGCGCGACTAAAGAAATTTCTAAAGAGATTATGATCCATATCACCGCTGCACCAAGTTTGCCAAATATTTCTAAGAGTATGTGTATCAACTCCGTTGAATACGGCAAGAATATTACAGTTATCTCTGATCACTTTTGGTATTTGTGTGTATCGTTGCGTGACATATATCACGTCAGTTTTTTTATGATTACCTCTGGAAAATATCCTAGTGGGATTCTTTTGATTGTCTAACATGATATCGTCGTATACGACTAAATTGTTAATATCTCCATCAATATCATCAATGCTAGGTGCTTCATCGATATCGGTTATAAACTCAATAATACCATCGCCGGATTTTTCTACCGCGCTGTCGTTAAAATCTTTTAATACATTGTAACATCGTTGATCATCTAGACTGGGAGCTATCAAATACAACTTGTCCCATTTCATCCATCTCGTTATTAAATTAAGTAACAAATGTGTCTTGCCACTTCCAGATGGTCCGATTATAATCATTCTAATTGAATTCGGCAACATCGCATGGTGTTTTATAGGTTCCCGTCGTCGGGTAGCTGAATAATCAATTATATTCATATCTCTATACATAAATTATGGATCTATATTGTGTGAAGTGTAAAACGCGTACTAACACAAGTGATGTGACGACGGTTACAACTAGCTATAACAGATCAGCACTTACTGGTAGATGTGCAACATGTGGTATAAAAAAGTTTAGATTTATTTCTACAAAATCAAAGATTTTACAATCCGGAGATGTTTTAAAAAAAAAACGAGGAGGTGATATCGCAGCCAAATTGGCAAAGCTCCCTGGAACCCGATGGGCAAAGTACCCCGGAGAAAAGCACCTTCCAGGATATAGCTACTGTGGCCCCAGAACACGATTAGATATCAGACTTGATGATCAAAATCAGCCCCGACCCGGCGAGTATCCGATAAACGCCATTGATAAGGCGTGTCATGCGTATGATGTTGCTTATAAAAGCAGCAATTTGCAACACAGGCATCTCGCTGATGTGAAATTAATTCATGCGTTAAAGGCTATTCCTGATAAATCCTTGAAAGAAAAGTTGGCTTCGTGGTTGGTAAAATCAGCTATGAAAAGCAAATTGATGTTAGGTGCTGGTAATTAATAAGATGGAATCTATTTATTATTCTCCAAAAGGATACTGGCGGGGTAAAGCAGCAATCAATAAACTCGCCAGCGCCGCAAAAGTGAAAAAGGCCACTGCGGCTAATTGGTTATCCAAACAGGCTATATGGCAAATTTATCTACCGCGTCCTAAACAAATCAATTTCTCGCATTTTGATGTTACCGGACCTAATGAAGTTCATCAAGCTGATTTATTGTTTTTACCACATGACAACGGTTACAAATACGCGCTAACCGTAGTTGACGTTGCGAGTCGATACAAACAAGCAGAACCGCTAAAAGCAAAATCATCACCTGAAGTTGCTTCTGCATTTGAAAGAATTTATCGACGAAGTCCACTACGCTGGCCAAATCTGTTACAAGTTGATCCTGGCAAGGAATTTCAGGGTGTGGTTGCATCTACAATGAAACATCACAATGTCACCATCAGACGGGGGCATACTGCATTACATCGCGATCAGGCAAAAGTAGAACGATTTAATCGGACTCTTGCTGAGCGGTTATTTGGATATCAATACGCGAAGGAGTTTATTCAGGATAAAAGATCACGTGAATGGGTTAAGAGATTACCAGCTGTGATTACCGCGCTCAATAACGAGATTACTCGAACAATTAACATGAAACCTGTCAACGCGATTAAGAAAGCGTCTATACCAAAAATGCAAATCCAAGGAATTTCACAAAAAGATTTCAAAGAACCAATTCTTGGTAGTAATGTTACTGTTAGGTATTTATACGAACCAGGAGAACTTGAAGGTGGCAGAAAAAGGGCTACTGATCCTATTTGGAGTGTCACTACGCATAAGATATCCGGTATAACACGATCTACGGGTGGAAACGCAGGCGTTTCTAGACCAGCAATCTATAAACTGGATTCAACTGCTCCTCAGCGAGGATTTACTCGACATCAACTACAGGTAATCCCCGAGGATACTCAATTACCACCGCGTGGTCTTAACTAGCACCCCTTCGTCTGTTGTACTCAAGACAAGTCAGCATAACGTTATCTCTGATATGACCAATGCTGCTATTCTTTTTGTCTACGGTAAATTGGCGAGGATCTTTATCCGAATACTGCCAACGCATTATACAATTGCAACTCGCGCAGTGATTATTCTGTTGTTGCTTCAGCGTAATTATTAATTTAGCATCAATGTCAAATTCTCTATTATTTTTTTTATCCTGTTGTTTATAACCAGAGAGTTTTTTTCTGATTATATCCCGATGATATCATCGGCGCTGATTGTAGTGTCATTATCGTCACTGACTTCGTCAACAACAACTCTTCGAAGTTGATTTATTCTCCTCACTCTGGACACTGCAAGATAGACTAAATTCGACCATTCGATGCGATTGTCTATTATCCAAATAATTGTATCTGTGATAGTTAATCCCTGTGAAGAGTGTATTGTCGCTGTGTAACCTAACGTCCATGGAGATTTATCAGCACGCAATGCATTTTCGACGACGCTGATATCAACCAGCACAATATCATTTAACACGAGAATCTGCTTTTCACTCTTCCCTGGAATATCAACTTCTATATTCTGCTTTCGTGTATCCGAAGGCCTATAACACAACGGTACTGGAAGTGTTGCAAATTTTTCTTTATGCAATTCAAATAACTTCATCTGAAGTGTGTCTCTGACTATTTTTCTACTTGCTACTATCAAATTATTTGGTCTCCACGTTTCCCAAAAATCATTCATGGGAGTTTCTGAAATTATTTCACGCGCTATTTCACATTGGATTTTATCCGGTTGTAATCTAATTAGCGCTTTGAATTCTCGTAATTGTTCATCAAGTGATCTATGGTCGGTATTAATTTCTTCATAATAGTCTACAAAACCCTTTAGCCATTCATGTGGGGATGCACCGATAAATGGTGGTGATTGGCCGTGATCACCGCACATGACGACTTTTGTATTTTTCAATAACAACCACTCGAGAAATGTCTGTAATACTCTCAACGATACCGTGCATATTTCATCCCAGATTATGATTTCAGGAATGAATTTATCACCCATTCGATCAGGGGTCCATTCATCACCTTTCCATCGAAAGAAACTATGATAAGTACAGGCATTTACCTCTCGTTGTTTCATCTCTCTGGCGAGTCTGTGAGTTGGTGTTAGGACAATCATGTTTGACCGACGAAATAATTCAATTGCACGAGTTGTCTTTCCTGACCCACCACAACCATTTAAATAAACTGTCTTGTATCTACATACTGGATCAGATACCGGTGGTGCATTAGAAAATTCGGATTGAATCTCATTACACTTTAAGTACTTTTCATTCATGGTAACATCTGCCGATTCACAATACTCATGTAGCGTTTCCTTTTTAAATCTCCAACATCCCCAATTTGCCTCCGGATCTGTGAATTTAGCTACATCTGATTTGTATTTATTGTGGATATACATAGAATCAGTGGCTACTCTAACTGCGGTATTAGAAAATCTATTTATCATCGAAAATAAATTGATAGAAGCATAAGCTAGCATAGAACTTCTCAAATGCGTATATTGTTTAATATATCCATCACAATAGGTAACAATTGTACCTAATCGTCTTCCATCGGATAGGAAAGCGTCTTTACGATTTACAAGTTTTCCCTGTTTCGTTAAATCCGTTACAATAAAATCGTATTCAGCGATGTCTATGATCAACCGAGAAGAATATTTTGCATTGTCGTATCTTCCACCCTGGGTAAATTTACCGATTATTCTTCGTCCAAAATCTTTTGATTGTTCTTTTTTAATTTCAAATAACTCCTTAGACCAATTCATGATTTGTTCTTCATTGAAATCTGGAAACTGTTTTCGCTGTTCGCTAATTATACGATCTAGATCGGGTTGTGGTAGCCAAACTTCTTTCTGAGCTCGATAGCATATAATAGCTTCGGAAACAATCAACGATATTAGCATACCACAATCAATCATATATCGTAGTAACACTATTGGCATCCAGGCCTTTTCAGATATATGCCTACCAAGCCAAAATAATTACACGGATGTAATCCTGTAGCTAATTCAAATGATATCACACGAGCGAATCCAGTTAAATCAAAATCAGGCAATGGACCATTAATCGCAACACGAGTCATTTCATGTGTGGGGTGTCCAAATCGTTAAAAATAGTTACTACATTCTCCATACCCGAGAAAACTTCCAGGATAACACGCGGATATATCAATTGAAATCATACCGTCACGATGGTATTTTGTATTCTACAGCCCTCCATGGAAATATTCGATGCAGCTCAATTTAACATCTTCGAGGAAATCACTTCGTGTTGGACGCCATGAGTTTTTTTCTCTTGCGAAGTGAGCTACCACTGATGGAATAGTAAAACTATCCCTTAATAGTTTTTCATGCGAACTCTCCGGTGAAAAATCATTAGCAATTTTTCTCATTCTAGTATCTAACTCTTCAACGCGATATAATTCACCATTTGGTCTTACAAACTGATCAAATCCTGATTCGGAATCAGCACTACTAAGTAACCACACTGACACAGGATCATCTTTACACAACGCATGAATAGCATCAAATAATTTCTTTTCATAGAAAACATCCCCGACGAACTCCTTAGGGATATATCTCACGGTTCTATCTCGTGGAAATATTGTTACTGCAGCCGTCCACGCGTGTTTGTTATGATCAATAATTTGTATTGGCGCTCCTTGTGATTTATATTTAGATTCATGTAATACTTCTCCGGTTATTGTCGTTACTGATATTGGGAATCTTAATGATGTTTCTAATTTAGCTATATCAGAAATCTTTGCACCATGCTGTTTCACTGTCAGTTCCCATTCGGTTATTTTCCTACGTCGCAGATCAGTTAGTTTATTTCCTCGGGATGCATTTGTGAAGTGTTCCATTACCCGTGTTGCTACACAATTCAGTGAACTAGAATATTTCATAGGAGCTAGTTTTGCAATATCGGGTTTATCATTTAACGGATATATCCCATAAACAACTGCTGTTACAGGATAAGATCTCTCGTAGTAAGGTTTGTCAATTCCAGTTAGAATTCCTGGTTTGGAATCTCTACTCACAATGACAGCTTTTTTATCCTTGAGGATGGGTTCAAATTTATCCCTGATAATCCATTCGCCTTCGACTTCGATAATGAATTTTATTCTGAAAAAATACTTCTGTTGGGAATTGCTTTGCAATTTACCCTTGGATTTCCAGCCCCTTGGCGAGCCAAGGTGTGAAATAATCTCAGCTGCTCTTTCATTGTTCATAGTAGCATCGATGTTGGGTACATTGACATCTTCATCAATAATTCGAAATGTCGACCAACAGTATACTGCACCGTCTCGGTAGAATTCATTAAAACACTCCCTGATTTTACCCAGTATAGTTCTATCACCGATTAGACGTTTTGGTGTATCAGAGACTCTATCGAGATTGAATTTAGCATTTTTCCAAGGCTTAATTTTCGATAATCTTTGGAACTCGTTATCGAGATTAAATTTAGTATTTTTCCTGGGCTTAATTTTCGATAATCTTTGGAACTCCTTATCAAGATTGAATTTAGCATTTTTCCAAGGCTTAATTTTCGATAATCTTTGGAATTCTTTCATGGTATAATCAATGAATTTAGTATTTTTCCAAGGCTTAATTTTCGATAATCTCTTGAACTCCTTCATATTATAATTAAAACAAGTATTTAAATAGAGAATTTATATATAATGAACCACTGCAAGTGGCTTATGATTGGATCAACAACCCCGTGTGATAAATCATGTAGAGACGAATTCTGTGGGTATCATTTACAAAGCGTTCGCAACGGTTCCTTCGGCCCTCTCCCATGCCTCCGATGTGGGGCGGGCGTCAGGGGAAAATCACAATTATGCCTCAGTTGCGGCGGCAAACGATACAGAGAACTAAAACGCTATTATGACAAACGAATCAATGACCCGTTCAATGACAGTCATCAAAACCCCTCAAGATTATATCCAGAGATTTATAATTAAAGCAGATATAAATTAGACAAATAGTATTATTATACAAATGAGCCAAGATTTCAGATCCCATCCAGTGCTCGTTAATTACGAAGCCTCCAGTGATGGTGTTGTCAGGCACCGCAGACTAAAAAAACCGGTTGGATTTCTGAATAATATGGGATATTTGCTGTTTAGTGCTTGAAATAAAACATATCTCTGTCATAGAATTATTTTTGAATGTCATAACGGATTGATCGAAGACGGCATTGTGATTGATCACATAAATGGCGTGAAGACTGATAATTGTCTTGAGAATCTTCAAGCCGTCTCACAAAGTCGGAATGCAAAATTAGGTGGAAGTGGCAAACACGCAAAACGCCCTAAGGGGGTCAAGGCATTTGATTTAGAAAATAATGAAGAGAGAAGCTTTCAGTCGGTAAATGAAGCCAGTAGATACTTTGATATTTGTAGGTCTTCAATACGATTTGTTGCAGAAAATATAACTTAATTAGCTCTGTCGAAACAAAATGGTCATAAAATAAAATTCGTATACACCTAAAACGATTCAAAAGAGATAAATCCTTTATGGATAAGTCGCCGCCACTCATAACACTCTTCACTAAGTTCCCTTGTATTATGACGTCAAAGGAATTTGTGTCGTCTGCTACACCTGTAGAGAGAGAGTTATAATTGGAATAGGCGCGCGCTCGTGACTGTAATGGAGTAATATGACAGTCAATTTACAATCTGCTTCAGCAAATACGGTCTATGTTATTATTAGAGTAGGAAAGATCGAGAAGACACTTGATTTTGAGTTTCGGAAAATTTTTAACACTTTTAAAGCTTTTTATCGTCGCTTGGCTAAAACTGCATAATTTAAACAGTTGTATTTATTTAAACCCTTAAACTATTTATACACTTTTAGTACAGACGTTCTTTATAATCCAACGCGTTACCTATGTTCGTTCCGGCTGAGCGAATATGAAACACTAGTGTTTTCCATTCATTGAAGTAAGTACGCGTGGTTAAAATCGCTATCTGCGAGTTGTTTTTTTCTGTGTGTAAAAGTATTTTATTTTCCTTTTTCCTGTATGCATTTTTATAAATACAGTGAAAACTCTCTTATTGTTAAGTATACATGTCTTCCCCTCCTCTATATAGATCGGTACACTGAAGCAGGCATGCGCGACTTTCAGTACAAACGTACTTCTGTTTCTCACCCTGTATGATCGGTCACTGACGCAGGTATGCGTGACTGATATTTACATGATATTTTAAACAACAGTTAAATTATTATTTTTTTTGTGTACTTAGTATTTTATTTCCTAAATACTATGAAATTTCTGTGGATACAGTAAAATTGTCTATTTTAAAAATCTCTTATTGTTAAGTATAATCAGAAGATATATATATATTAAAAAATCTCTATTCTATATGACAGTTCCGTGGTGTAATGGTAGCGTGTTTGTCTTGTAAACATAGATCTATCAACTACGTGTTCGGTCCCCATAGCAGATACATTATTTGATGGCGAAACGAAAGATGTTTTTCTATTAATTGGGGGAAGGGCGGACCCCCTCAACCAAACCAACATTGTAGCTCATGCTATCGCATTCACGGTAGCGTGGGTTGGTGTTTTTTCCAACTCATGCAACCATGAATTTGATTTCATGGGTTGCCATGTTGGTTTGGTTTGACCACGCCCACGCCACAAGAACATCCAATCAAACATATACCTTCTGAGTGATCTAATTCAGTGTTTGCTGAGTTAGACCACTCGCCGGAGATTATGTGTTTGTCAAAGTAATTGGGTGTAAAATAAATGGTATAAATTGATGAAAAAAGCTCTGCATTCACATGAAGAACCCCATAGGGTAGCAAAGAATGGGCTACCGGCTAATAGAAACGGTGTTAGGGTCGCAAAAAAGGGGCATCCGGAATGGATAGCCAAAAGAAAAGACCCTAACAAAGACACAAAGGCCTGAATAAGGGACTCATGAATGAATAACATTTATTTTGCATTTTTTTTTTTAAATTAAAGATTAAATATGTTATATTAAAGATTAAATGAGTAATATAACGTACTGTTATATTAAAGATTAAATATATTATATAAATAATGGATATCAAAGATGTAAATTCTATAATTGCTGAAATCTCAAATTTGCAGAATCGAGGGATAGTATTATCTCGACTGCGACAGGATTACCTCGGAATATGAAGACATTGAGTATCAGTCTCGTAAGGGTCGTTATGTTTTACCCAAGATGTACAGGCTCGTGAAGGAAATTCAAAAGTCCATCAATGCTTGTTTGTACGGTAACGACATTAATGCATTTATAACGCTATTTAGCACCGTTGAAGCAATACGTCAAAAGCTCGGCCAAGAGTATCAGAAACGAGCTGAAATTAGTTCTAAAGTTCGTGATCTTAGAAAAATATTAAACGAGAAGAAACCAGTATCTTAACCACGTGGGCGTTACTATAAAAATAGGCTTTCAGTAAATTTTTTAACAAAATTTATTTATTTTTTTTAGCGTTTTTTGTAACTACATAGGATTTTCTCCTGAAAGGATACTCAGCAGTTTGGGCTTGCTCATGCAGTTATGTGCGTACTGGATGATTTGGTCGTGGTAGCAAATAATCACCGCGACGCCCCCATTTTCACGTAGTTGTTGTTGTTGCCGCGTCGTTAACAAAAATCGTTCATCGCCGATCTCAGATATTACAATTCTGAAACCCCCAGCGATGTTATTTCTGAAACACTCGCGGATAGAGTTGTACAGTTTAACCTTGTCGGAGATGGATACGTTAGCTTGGTGGTACATTATTTAATAACTCAGCTTTTAATTGTGATAGTTTCACATTTGAAAACTCAGTTCACAAACAATATATGGTAGGTGAATCGCTTACAACTAGATTAGCCCGAGAGCGGCTAGCAGCAATTAAAAAGTTTATACCGGTTCGAGACAGACTTCGCGAGAAACTTCAACAACGACAACAAGCGCAGACTGACTTTTCTGTGTCAAGTGCACAACTGTTTACTTCGATAACAAGTGCGACCAAAGATGTGAAAACAGCAACTGAACGAGCAATATTTGGGGATATTCCTGAGGAAGGCAAGCGACGAGAAGTGCCTGTTCTTGGTGTGCTTGAAAAGATAGCAGCAGAGACCGGACAAACACGCGCAGGGATACAACAGCTATCCAGTGATATAAAAACTCAACGCGAAATTGAAGAACGCGAAGAAGAACAAGAAGGTGCAACTGCAGGAAGAGACTATTCACCTGAAAGTATATTTACAGCCGAGGCATTAAACGAAATTAGAGGAAACCATACGGATTCCGAATTAGCTGATTTTGCTAGAGAAAATTTTCCAAAAGGTAAAAGAGAGAGGTTATTAAACGACGAGTAAAAAGATTTTATAAGAGACAAAAAGGCTTGGGCATCAAAAATATATTTAGCGAAACCCGGCGGGAATGAAATCAGATAGTTGCAGCACCCTGGTTTTAATAAATTTCTAGCTGCGGTTAAAGGCGGTCCACAACCGGAGGATCCAATACGGAGGATCCAATCCCGGAGGAAATAGACATAAGAGCAGGAGCCGGTTCTAAGAAAGCAAGTGGAAAAGGATATTCAATTAAAAATCCTTTGGATTTCAACGCAAAAGTGACATGTCCTGGTAATATTCTCAGTGATATATCACGGTTAGAGGTTCTCATCGGAGGGAAACGATCCGGAAATAACTCACCGGAAGTAATTAATAAAGCAGCTGATATCTGTAGACGATTATTTGCCGGTGGTATCATGGACATTAATATATATCGAGAACTCATTGCTGAATTAGTTGAAAATTACAGAGATGCCCTACGTTATGATGAAAATCCTATGGATCTTAGCGATTGATTAATAATTGAAAAACTAATAGTTTTATAACAAGATGATTATACCCTACAACCATGATAAACCCGTAAGCGTCTACGTGGTGAACTCACGATTGCCTGTTTATAGAGCGTATTACGGAGATGGTTTCGGCAGTACCATCGCGGAGTTATTTACAAGAATGGCCCCAAAAGTGTCGCCGTTAGCTAAACAATTATCAATGAAAGCCATTGATGCTATCCGTGATAAGGGAACCAGCAAAATCGGAGATTTCGTTGGAAATCTTGCCGGAAGGGCATTTTCTGCTGCGAGAGATAAAATAGCATCATTGGTGCGAAAGAAACCAACAGTGCTGCCATCAACGACAGTGATGCCTGCAAAAATCAGCAAAGTAATAAATAGCGCAGAGGAAGAAAAACTAGCGTCGTTGGCTGCTTCGGTCACTCAATCGCCATTGACGGCTTCGCCGGTAACAGATAACGCTATCATGAACGCGATAGCAGGAAGTGGTTTGAAACAAAAAAGAAATTCTAAGAATTTTCAACGACGATAATTACAAAGAGTTTCGCAATTGAAAACACTAGTATGTTATAAATGTTTAAACGAACAGCTGATCCCGCTCTTGATATGGAAGCCCCAGTGCGCAAAGACGATTCCGTCCGCGATTATCAATACTATTCCTATAATGCAATACAACCCAACCTACGATCGCGAGTTGAACTTCAAGTTCAAGATACCAGTAAATACTTTTTGCCGTGTGAATCATTTATTGAAATCGAGGGGAAACTCGTAACAAATGTTGCAGCTGATACCCCATATGCAGATAACACAAATGTCCGAGTTGGTTTTGTTAATAATGGCATAATGGCGTTATTTGAAAGTGCAAGATATCTCATTGATGGAAAAGAAATTGAATCAATAGACTGTGAAGTTGATGTTGCAACAACAATAATCGGGCTAGCAAGATACTCCGATGATTATACAAGATCGGCTGGTCCATCTATGATGTTTGCAAAGGATACTACTGATAACGCTGACCACCTTCAATATATTAAAGTGTTAACAGCACAAGATACTGCAGTTGCTAGTCAACAAGAAGCAGCTAATCCAGAACGCCGAGTCAGACCAGGCGCTGATTTTGATATTATAAAAGGCGCTAATGGTAATTTCAATCTAGGGTTTGCAACACGAGTAGCGATGTTACAAGGACAGCAGCGATATTTTTCATGTGCGATTCCACTCCATCACATATTTGGATTCTGCAGAAATGTCAGGAAAGTTATTTATGGAGCCAAACACACAATTGCGTTAGTGCGAAAAGGCAATGACAATGATGCAATATTTCGTTAGTGCGAAAAGGCAATGACAATGATGCAATTTGGCATACTGGTGCCGATGAAGGTAAAGTTGTTTTGAGTAAAATAGTATTGTGGATGCCAGTAATGACCCCATCAATTACCAGAGAAGAGCGGCTGCTCTCTTTTATGGAAACAGGCGGCAAATCATTGCTAAGTTGGCTAACAACAACAACTGATGCCAAAGAGGATAATGTCAATGGTACATTTACAAGGCACTTGGCATCAAAACAAGGCGTTTCAGCTCCACGTCATATATTTATAGCGCTGCAGAATCGGAATCGACCAGGCTCCCAAGAACACAGTCATATGATATTTGATCTATTAGGAGTCATGGAGGTTTCACTGAGAATAAACGGACAACAGGAACCATCTGAGGATATACAGCTTGATTACGAAAACAACCATATAGCACGTGTGTATCATCGGATGCTGTCATATATGGGTCGTGATCAAAATGTTGATACTGGTTTGCAAATATCGCAACTTGATTTTAAGAAATTGTATCCAATTTATTACTTTTCGCTGGAACATCTTGATTTAACAAGGCAATCCGTCGTTGACATACATTTTAGGGCTCGTGTACAACGCCCTGCTGGTATTGATAATTATAGAGCGGTTGCTGTCATTCTCAGTAATAAATCAATGTTGTTAGAAGGGGTTGGCGGACGAATGAGAATTGTTGATGCACCAGTGGAAATATGTAAACGATTCACAATTTGATCAATTGAAAGCATAAATAGTTTTACAATAAAATGCCATACAGTGTTGTTAGTGTCAAGCTGACTGATGGTCAGGTCAAGAAATTACGATCAAAATCCGCTAAAGAATGTGGAACAACAATAACGTTAAAACCAGCGCAGATGTCCGGCGGTACACATAAAATATCATTAACGGATCGTCAAATAAAACATTCCAATGATGCAATGAAAAATAAGCGGGGAGTTCAAATTGAATTTTCGAAGGCTGCAATCGCCAACATGATAAAATCAGGCGGTATATTTCCATTGTTATCCGCAATACCAGCATTGATTGCCGCGGCTGCCCCAGCGGTGGCGAAAGCAGAGGCGTTGGGAGCCGTTGGTACCGCGGCAGGAATGGCGTTGAAAAAGGCAACTGGGAAAGGATATAAAAAAAGGGAAAGGGTCTAAGACTACCAGAAACCCCGTATTCATGGTACAGCGGCAGATCGTTCACGGATCAGGTCTAAGACTACCAGGAACGGTTTATTAGTTGAAAGCCCAATTCTTCCCATGTCCAATTTTGATTTAATTGATGCTGCTAAAAAACTAACGATACAAAACTTCAGAGGGGTTTTTATGAAAGATCAGTTGCCGAGAAAACCTAAACGCGTTGAAACAGATATCATCAATCTTGATAACAGCAGCGGATCGGGAACTCACTGGGTTGCATACGCGATTGATCCACGTGGGATTGTTTATTTCGATTCATATGGGCTAGCTCCGCCAAGCGAGTTTATGCGGTATATAAATTCAAAGAATCAATCAATTCCGATTTTTTATTCCAGGCTGCCAACACAACAATTAAATGATCCACCGATATGCGGCCGTGAAGTATTAAATGTCCTCGCGGAGATTTCATTAAAATCCTTTGGATTTCCGTGGAAACCACCTCATCTGGTTGTAAATGAATACACGAGTGGAAAATTACAAGGTAATTTTAGAGAATCAATAAATTGAAAATACAAGTTGCGCTAACAATAATGATTGATATTTGGGGACGATCTCTGTCAATGTCGAAACCCAACGCGAAAACATCTGCGGGTTCTATCGAGGATGTAAAAAAAATAATTGAAGATGAAATCGCTGAGACGTTGAATTTAGCAAGTGTTGACCAGAACGAAATAGTTGTATTTCAAGATAGCCAGGGTAAATTGAAAAGCAGTAACATATCCGCTGGTGACATTTTGATACGACAACACGACGCCGCTGAAAACTCTATTGCGCTGTATTCCAGCGACGGACAACTTAAGCCAGGCGCACTTGTATCTACGATCACCGACGCGATTGCCGCCCACGGCCGTAATCTGGATAATTATATACAAGGTTATACTACTTTTCGCAAAAATGTCGTACATAAATTCTTTGGAACCCCTCTTGTGGTTGGCATGACTGTCGCTGAAATCAAAGACCTTCTGAATTTATTCTTTTTTAACGCGAAGGAGGGGAGGATAATGACGGCGGCCGAAATCAAGGCAAATTATCTCGATATTTACACGGATATTTCTAAACTAATAGAAAATATTGAAAAGGTACAAAAACCCACTAACGAAATTGTTAATAAGTTCTTTGGAAACCCACTTGTGGCTAGCATGACTCTCGCTGAAATTAAAAAGGCCATTGACAAACAAAAGCTCACCATCGACGTAGCTAATAAGTTCTTTGAGGGCAGTACACTCCAAGATATCACGACGAAATTTTCTAACATCGATTTTTATTTTAAAACCCAATCACAGTTTGGATTCGAAAGACTTTTGTCTACAATTTTTTTCAAGAGGGATGGAAAGATGATGGATTCCGCCGATATCAAGGCAAATTATCTCGAGATTTACAATGATATTCTTAAACTAAAAGAAAATTTTGAAAAGGTACAAAAACCCACTAACGACATCGTTGGTAAGTTCTTTGGAAACCCACTTGTGGCAGGTATGACTCTCGCTGAAATTAACGAGTTTATTGGGAAGCATACTCACAATGCCTACATCGCTAATAATTTCTTCGGTGCCCCGGCTACATCTACAATGACTCTCAAAGATATTAATATGTTTATGGTGAGACAAACAACACTTAATACCATCGTGGATAAATTTTTGGGGAGAACACCTGTGTCTGAAACCACATCTCTGACAGGCCCGACCCTCGCTTAAATTAAAGCGGTTACCGATAAAGCAAAAATTTCACACGACGCGCGCGCCGTTAATAACATCGTATACACAGTTGATAGTGGGAACTTTGATTGGATCCGAGGAAACAAAAATTATTTTTATGTCGGCCACAGACATACTGGAGTACCAGGTTGCTACCGACTTACAATAATACATCACCGTAAATTTGATTTGGAATTCAGCTCAACAGGTATCCACGGTGTTAACACATTGATATATATACTCGAGAAAATACCACCACCTCCACCCGCTATACCAATCCCGTTGACAATTACTATAAATAATTCCGACGAGTCCGTGGTTAGGGAGTCGCTACCCTGGATAATAGAATTTGTATCCGGTATCCCCCCCACCGATCCTAAAACCCGTTCAATAATCGGATAATTGAAAACACTAGTGGGTTTAAAATAATGACATCATTGACGGAGTCAACGAAATCAATTGAACCGATAATAGTCCCAGAGGTATCACAATCGCATCGATATCGATATGATACCGTGAAAGAGTTTTCCGCGAACTTGAAATCACTTTCTGAGCGTTATCGTGAAAAAATGAAAAAATACCGATGCAACGTAGCAATCATCGACATCACCGTGTACTCGGTGTCCGGTGTGATGGCCAGCGCCGGAGTTATTTTGTCGACGGTGACCATGATGGCTCCGATTGCAGTTCCAATCGCTATCTCCGCGGCAACAACAATTGCGGCAGTCGCCACCGCGATAACTAAAAAGTTATCATCGTGTTCTCAGAAAAAACTCGCCGATTATACAGCTCGGTACCGGGTGGCATTTGACGCGTACTCGAAATTATCCGAATTGATCTCGCTGTCGATAGATAATTCGTTCATATCCGATGTTGAATTTTCCACGATGACCCAGTTGTATAACTCCGCGATGTTGAAATTGGAAATTGAAAACAGCGTTAATAATAATGTCACTCGAACTGCTTCAACGAATCACGGAGAATACCACTCCGATACGAACAAGCATGATATCCATAACATCAACAAACCCACAATTTAGTGTAAACTTTCCTTCTCCGATTCCAGTACGCGAGATCGCGCTGGCAAAATTACGAGTATATCATAGCTGGCCTAATATCAGATCGGTTGCATTTGGCGGTCAGCAACCGAATGACGCACTGGTGTTCTCGTATAAGAATAAACCCGATGGTACTCCAGCGTGGGAAACTGTTTCGCTACCAACTGGGTCGTACCAAATTGAGCAAATCGATGCTGAAATTCAGCGTAGAATAAAATCAATCACTGGAAACGAATCAAAAATAGCTATTAAACTTCATGAACCGACGCTCTCGTCGTCGATCGAAATAAGCACAGAGGGATACATTGTAGATATATATAACAGCTCGTTAAGAACAGTGTTAGGATGGCCTGAAAAACCATCCGGAACCGCCGACTTAACCACAGACGTACAATCATATCATGAAATCAATCCCGTATATCGAGATGATTTATCTGATATAAGAAAAGTAAAAATCGCCGATAGATTCATATTTACCAACAAAAACACGTTGCAATGGGATTTTATCATTAAAAGAACAGATGAGTCATCTGTTACTAATTCATTTACGCTAACTGACATCACTGGTTATTTTAATGAAATTAATCAATTACATAAAACACAACAAGAACAACTACGGCAAACAAAATCGCGAAAACACGTTGAAATATTAAATCAGCTTGTATCTGATATGGAATATATCAACGAACAAATTATTCAAACAATAATTAATGACAACAGCAACGATAAACAACGATTCCTAACCGGTTACAATATCACAGACGCCGATCTACATAATTTCAAGTTTAGCGGATATAACGTTGAGGAACTAAAAGAATCTGTTAGAAATGTTATCAAAGTATTACAAGTACAAGATTCAATTATCCTCAAATATAATAATGACCCAAATAGCGGCGGTAGGCATATTGCCCCGCATAATGTAAATATTTCAGCAGTGATTGCGCTCAATTTAGTATGTGATGCAATTGAAGGAAGCTATCAAATTAATCCAGAGCAATCAAACCAAGCTCAGCAAGGATATATTCTTTATTCGTTTGCACCAACAGCTCCTCCAGGATTTTTAATTGTTGAAAACCCAATTAATCCTGTCTACATGCGATGCCATAATAATTCGCTGACGAGAATTAATTTTAGACTCACTGACCAGTCAAATAATTTAATTGATCTACAAGAGGAGGTGTTAGCGATTAGTCTGTTTGTGAGATCATAAATGATTTTCGTCCTCGGACACGATATCGTATCGGACTGGATCAAATATTTGGTTGAAATCGTAAATGATTTTTATTAACTTGCAGCAGCAGAGAGGGTGAACGCCAACCATATGGCGTCGATTTAGCAAACTGAAAATTCCACGAATTTTCCAAGCATCGTTAACTCAGAACTGAAAGCTCAAGCAGCAAAGGGGATGGTAACAACAAAAATGGCGTCGTTTTTTTTAAATTTTATTTTGATGAATGGAGGCTTCTATTAAGCATTTTCGAGAAAGCCTCAGTTTGCTAAATCGACGCCTGTAAAAGGTTTTATGATTCACCCTCTCTGCTGCTATAGTATACTGTATCTCTAATTATTAAAAAATAAATAACACTCATTTGGCAATCTCGCTGGCGCCCTATGACGTCAGAGAGACCCAGAGGTTACTTAATTGAGTTAATTAAGTACATGTATATGCTGTACTGAAAACCCCATTTGGAAACCCCTTTCTCGTCAAATAACATGAAAGAGACCCAGAGGTATATGACAACACATCTTTGGAACTCCTTGGTTGCCTTCACATCCAAGTAAGCCCAAGGGGACCCGAAACATACATCTCCGGCGGGAGACCTAAGGTGACAAACATCATCTTAGACCGCCCAGAAGATATGCTTGAGGTGACGTACTACATGTACTTAATTACCTTAATTAATGGACGGCACAATGCCATATATATCTCCGCTCGAGTGTTGCGGCAGATTTCAGGCATACATATACTAATTAACTTAATTAAGGATGGATACTTACAATGAAACGATGATGGAATTTGTGATGTAATGATGTGGCACGGCACAATGCCATATATATATCTCCGCTCGAGTGTTGCGGCAGATTGTAGGCGTAACATATACTAATTAACTTAATTAAGGATGGATTATAATTCAATGGAACGATGATGGAATTTGTGATGTAATGATGTGGGACGGCACATATCTCCGCTCGAGTGTTGCGGCAGATTGTAGGCGTAACATATACTAATTAACTTAATTAAGGATGGATATATTCAATGAAACGATGATGGAATTTGTGATGTAATGATGTGGGACGGCACAGGACAGCACAAACATGAAACGACAGGGCGGATTTTTCTACGGCCAATCCAACCAATCAAAAGAAACCAAATTAAATTAACCAGTTGCATGATTGACAAAAGACAACCACACGCCCGTGTTAATGGCGTGGATTAGTTTTGATTGGTCGGAATCGACTTTCGAAAGCCCCAAGCTTAATGTCTTTCATACGCTATATAAGGTGACTAATACGGCGGCGTTGATTCACAAGTGTGTTATTTTATTTCCTTGAATTACTTGTTAATGCTGTTTCACAACATTTAAAACAGACAAATAGTTTAATAAAAAACTAAACAAAAGAATACAGTTGTTAGATAACAGCGTGTATTCTCCCTGTTCTAATTCTCTAGACAGATGCGTTATCGATTAGGCCATAAATAGCTGTATACAGGGGAATTTTAACCACGCATGCTTACTTCAATGAATGGGAAACACTAGGGTTTTATGCTCGTTCCGGCTGAGCGAACACAGGTAACGCGTTAGATTATAAAGAATGTTTGTACTGAAAGAACGTGGTTAGCTGTTTGCTTTACTCATGGTCCACCACCCCCCCCCCCACATGAGACATGTAGCTGAGTGTTGATAAATAAAAATACAACTGTTTAAATAATTCAGTTTTAGCCCAAGCGACAATAAAAAGTTTTATTTATCAACTCCACCGAAACTCATGACTCCATAACAGTCACGTGGGCGCGCACATGTTAATTATACCTCTCCTACAGGTAATAGCAGACGACACATAATACAAGGGAACTTAGTGAGTAGAATGTTATGAGTGGTTTGACTTATCCATAAAGGATTTATCTCCCTTAAATCGTTTTAGGTGTATACGAATTTTATTTTAAGACTATTGTTCTTTGAAAAAGCAGTTTTAATTATATTTTCAGCAACAAATCGTATTGAAGTCCTACAAATGTCAAAGTATCTACTAGCTTCATTTATTGATTGAAATATTTTCTCCTCGCTGGTTTCTAAATCAAACGATTTGACCCCCCTAGGGCGTTTTGCGTGCCTACCATCGTTGCTTTTTAAAAGGTTATCGCGCTGCGAGACGGCTTGAAGATTCTCAAGACAATTATCAGTCTTGTTATTATTGATATGATCAATCACAAGGCCATCTTCGATTAATCCGTAAAATACTTCATAGATGGCTCTGTGACAGAGATATTTCTTCTTCCCGGCTGTAAACATCAAGTATCCCATATTATTTACCCATCCAACCGTTTTTTTTTTACTCTGCGGTGCCTGACAACACCATCACTGGAGGCTTCGTAATTAACGAGCACTGGATGGGGTCTGAAATCTTGGCTCATTTGTATAATAATACTTTTTGTCTAATTTATATCTGCTTTAATTATAAATCTCTGGATATAATCTTGAGGGGTTTTGATGACTTTGTCATTGAACGGGTCATTGATTCGTTTGTCATAATAGCGTTTTAGTTCTCTGTATCGTTTGCCGCCACAAATGAGGCATAATTGTGATATTCCCCTGACGCCCACCCCACATAGGAGGCATGATAGAGGGCCAAAGGAACCGTTGCGAACGCTTTGTAAATGATGCCCACAGAATTCGTCTCTACATGATTTATTACACGGGGTTGTTGATCCAATCATAAGCCACTTGCAGTGATTCATTATATATAAATTCTCTATTTAAATACTTGTTTTAATTATAATATGAAGGAGTTCAAGAGATTATCGAAAATTAAGCCTTGGAAAAATACTAAATTCATTGATTATACCATGAAAGAATTCCAAAGATTATCGAAAATTAAGCCCTGGAAAAATGCTAAATTCATTTATTATACCATGAAAGAATTCCAAAGATTATCGAAAATTAAGCCCTGGAAAATGCTAAATTCAATCTCGATAAGGAGTTCAAGAGATTATCGAAAATTAAGCCCTGGAAAAATGCTAAATTCAATCTCGATAGATTCTCTGATACACCAAAACGTCTAACCGGTGATAGAACTATACTGGGTAAAATCAGGGAGTGTTTTAATGAATTCTACCGAGACGGTGCAGTATACTGTTGGTCGACATTTCGAATTATTGATGAAGATGTCAATGTACCCAACATCGATGCTACTATGAACGATGAAAGAGCAGCTGAGATAATTTCACATCTTGGCTGAAAATCCAAGGGTAAATTGCAAAGCAATTCCCAACAGAAGTATTTTTTCAGAATAAAATTCATTATCGAAGTCGAAGGCGAATGGATTATCAGGGATAAATTTGAACCTATCCTCAAGGATAAAAAAACTGTCATTGTGAGTAGAGATTCCAAACCAGGAATTCTAACTGGAATTGACAAACCATACTACGAGAGATCTTATCCTGTAACAGCAGTTGTTTATGGGATATATCCGTTAAATGATAAACCCGATATTGCAAAACTAGCTCCTATGAAATATTCTAGTTCACTGAATTGTGTAGCAACACGGGTAATGGAACACTTCACAAATGCATCCCGAGGAAATAAACTAACTGATCTGCGACGTAGGAAAATAACCGAATGGGAACTGACAGTGAAACAGCACGGTGCAAAGATTTCTGATATAGCTAAATTAGAAGCATCATTAAAATTCCCAATATCAGTAACGACAATAACCGGAGAAGTATTATACGAAACGAAATATCAATCGCGACGAGCTCCAATACAAATTATTGATCATAACAAACACGCGTGGACGGCTGCAGTAACAATATTTCCACGAGATAGAACCGTGAGATATATCCCTAAGGAGTTCGTCGGGGATGTTTTTTATGAAGAGAAATTATTTGATGCTATTCATGCGTTGTGTAAAGATGATCCTGTGTCAGTGTGGTTACTTAGTAGTGCTGATTCCGAATCAGGATTTGATCAATTTGTAAGACCAAATGGTGAATTATATCGCGTTGAAGAGTTAGATACTAGAATGAGAAAAATTGCTAATGATTTTTCACCGGAGTGTTCCCATGAAAAACTATTAACGGATAGTTTTACTATTCCATCAGTGGTAGTTCAGTTCGCAAGAGAAAAAAACTCATGGCGTCCAACACGAAGTGATTTTCTCGAAGATGTTAAATTGAGCTGCATCGAATATTTCCATGGAGGGCTGTGGAATACAAAATACCATCGTGACGGTATGATTTCAATTGATATATCCGCGTGTTATCCTGGAAGTTTCCTCGGGTATGGAGAATGTAGTAACTATTTTAAACGATTTGGACACCCCACACATGAAATGACTCGTGTTGCGATTAATGGTCCATTGCCTGATTTTGATTTAACTGGATTCGCTCGTGTGATATCATTCGAATTCGCTACAGGGTTACATCCGTGTAGTTATGTTTGGCTTGGTAGACATATATCTGAAAAGGCCTGGATGCCAATAGTGTTACTACGATATATGATTGATTGTGGTATCTAATATCGTTGATTGTTTCCGAAGCTATTATATGCTATCGAGCTCAGAAAGAAGTTTGGCTACCACAACCCGATCTAGATCGTATAATTAGCGAACAGCGAAAACAGTTTCCAGATTTCAATGAAGAACAAATCATGAATTGGTCTAAGGAGTTATTTGAAATTAAAAAAGAACAAGCAAAAGATTTTGGACGAAGAATAATCGGTAAATTTACCCAGGGTGGAAGATACGACAATGCAAAATATTCTTCGCGGTTGATCATAGACATCGCTGAATACGATTTTATTGTAACGGATTTAACGAAACAGGGAAAACTTGTAAATCGTAAAGACGCTTTCCTATCCGATGGAAGACGACTAGGTACAATTGTTACCTATTGTGATGGATATATTAAACAATATACGCATTTGAGAAGTTCTATGCTAGCTTGTGCTTCTATCAATTTATTTTCGATGATAAATAGATTTCCTAATACCGCAGTTAGAGTAGCCACTGATTCTATGTATATACACGAGAAATACAAATCAGATGTAGCTAAATTCACAGATCCGGAGGCAAATTGGGGATGTTGGAGATTTAAAAAGGAAACGCTACATGAGTATTGTGAATCGGCAGATGTTACCATGAATGAAAAGTACTTAAAGTGTGATGAGATTCAATCCGAATTTTCTAATGCACCACCGGTATCTGATCCAATATGTAGATACAAGACAGTTTATTTAAACTGTTGTGGTGGGTCAGGAAAGACAACTCGTGCAATTGAATTATATCATAGAAACGCTAGCGTTTCAAAATCAAACATGATTGTCCTAACACCAACTCACAGACTCGCCAGAGAGGTGAAACAACGAGGGGTAAATGCCTGTACTTATCATAGTTTCTTTCGATGGAAAGGTGATGAATGGACCCCTGATCGAATGGGTGATAAATTCATTCCTGAAATCATAATCTGGGATGAAATATGCACGGTATCGTTGAGAGTATTACAGACATTTCTCGAGTGGTTGTTGTTGAAAAATACAAAAATCGTCATGTGCGGTGATCACGGCCAACCACCACCATTTATCGGTGCATCCCCACATGAATGGCTAAAGGGTTTTGTAGACTATTATGAAGAAATTAATACCGACCATAGATCACTTGATGAACAATTACGAGAATTCAAAGCGCTAATTAGATTACAACCGGATAAAATCCAATGTGAAATAGCGCGTGAAATAATTTCAGAAACTCCCATGAATGATTTTTGGGAAACGTGGAGACCAAATGATTTGATAGTGGCAAGTAGAAAAATAGTCAGAGACACACTTCAGATGAAGTTATTTGAATTGCATAAAGAAAAATTTGCAACACTTCCAGTACCGTTGTGTTATAGTCCTTCGGATACACGAAAACAGAATATAGAAGTTGATATTCCAGGGAAGAGTGAAAAGCAGGTTCTCGTGTTAAATGATATTGTGCTGGTTGATATCAGCGTCGTCGAAGATGCATTGCGTGCTGATAAATCCCCATGGACGTTAGGTTACGCAGCGACAATACACTCTTCACAGGGATTAACTATCACAGATACGATTATTTGGATGGTGGATAATCACATCGAATGGTCGAATTTAGTCTATCTTGCAGTGTCCAGAGTACGAAGAATAAATCAGCTTCGAAGAGTTGTTTTAGATGATAATGACACTACAATCAATGATATTGTCAGCGATGATATAATCAGAATTAAACTATCTATTTATCAACAACAGGATAAAAAAAAAATAACAGAGAATTTGACATTGATGCTAAATTAATAATTACGCTGAAGCAACAACAGAATAATCACTGCGCGAGTTGCAATTGTATAATGCGTTGGCAGTATTCGGATAAAGATCCTCGCCAATTTACCGTAGACAGAAAGAATAGCAGCATTGGTCATATCAGAGATAACGTTATGCTGACTTGTCTTGCGTACAACAGACGAAGGGGTGCTAGTTAAGACCACGCGGTGGTAATTGAGTATCCTCGGGAATTACCTGTAGTTGTTGTCGAGTAAATCCTCGCTGAGGAGCAGTTGAATCCAGTTTATAGATTGCTGGTCTACCAGTTGATCGTGTTATAGTAGATATGCTATGCGTAGTGACACTCAAAATAGGATCAGTAGCCCTTTTTCTGCCACCTTCAAGATCTCCTGGTTCGTATAAATACCTAACAGTAACATTACTACCAAGAATTGGTTCTTTGAAATCTTTTTGTGAAATTCCTTGGATTTGCATTTTTGGTATAGACGCTTTCTTAATCGCGTTGACAGGTTTCATGTTAATTGTTCGAGTAATCTCGTTATTGAGCGCGGTAATCACAGCTGGTAATCTCTTAACCCATTCACGGGATATTTTATCCTGAATAAACTCCTTCGCGTATTGATATCCAAATAACCGTTCAGCAAGAGTCCGATTAAATCGTTCAACAATTGCCTGATCGCGATGTAGCGCAGTATGCCCTCGTCTGTTGGTGACATTGTGATGTTTCATCGCTGATAAAACAGCGCCTTGAAATTCCTTGCCAGGATCAACTTGTAACAGATTTGGTCAGCGTAGTGGGCCTCGTCGATAAATCTTTTCAAATGCAGAAGCAACTTCAGGTGATGATTTTGTTTTCAGCGGTTCTGCTTGTTTGTATCGACTCGCAACATCAACTACGGTTAGCGCGTATTTGTAACCGTTGTCATGTGGTAAAAACAATAAATCAGCTTGATGAACTTCATTAGGTCCGGTAACATCAAAATGCGAGAAATTGATTTGTTTAGGACGCGGTAGATAAATTTGCCATATAGCCTGTTTGGATAACCAATTAGCCGCAGTGGTTTTTTTTCATTTTTGCTGCACTGGCGAGTTTATTGATTGCTGCGTTACCCCTCCAGTATCCTTTTGGAGAATAATAAATAGATTCCATCTTATTAATTACCAGCACCTAACATCAATTTGCTTTTCATAGCTAATTTTACCAACCACGAAGCCAACTTTTCATTGAAGGATTTATCAGGAATAGCATTTAACGCATGAATTAATTTCACATCCGCGAGATGCCTGTGTTGCAAATCGTTGCTTTTATATGCGACATCATGAGCATGACACGCCTTATCAATGGCGTTTAGCGGTTCTTCACCACGTCGAGGTTGATTTTGATCATCAAGTCTGATATCTAATCGTGTTCTGGGGCCACAGTAGCTATATCCTGGAAGGTGCTTTTCTCCTGGATACTTTGCCCAAGGCGTTCCAGGGAGCTTTGCCAATTTGGCTGCGATATCACCTCCTCGTTTTTTTTTAAAAACATCTCCGGATTGTAAAATCTTTGATTTAGTTGAAATAAATCTAAACTTTTTTATACCACATGTTGCACATCTACCAGTTAGTGCTGATCTGTTATTGCTAGTTGTAACCGTCGTCACATCATTTGTGACAGTACGCGTTTTACACTTCACACAATATAGATCCATAATTTATGTATAGAGATATGAATATAATTGATTTGTCAGCGACTAAAACAAGAGAACCAGTTAAGCATCATGCAGCGCTACCAAACTCTATCCGCGCAATTATAATCGGGCCATCAGGATCCGGCAAGACGCAATTGTTACTCAATTTAATAATGAGATGGATGAAGTGGGATAAGTTGTATTTAGTTGCCCCTAGCGTAGATGACCAACGATGCTATGAAGTGTTTAAGGATTTTAACGAGAATGCATCAGAAATTAAAGGTGAGAATGTCGTTGATTTTATAACTGATATTGACGAAGCACCATCCGTGGACGACCTTGATAGGAACATTAACAATTCAGTCGTAAACGACGATGTGATGTTAGATAAACAAAAAAAACCCAGCTAGAATATTTTCCCGAGGCAGGCATAAAAACACCGACGTGATATATGTCGCTCAACGCTACACTCAGATTCCAAAAGTGATCAGAGATAACTGTAATATTCCTGCTGTGTTTAACGGCGTTGATACACATACGCTACGAAATATTTGGCAGACATGGTGTTCCGATATGGACTTCAATCAATTTCGAAATTTCTTTAGTAACGCTCAGTCAACCCCGCATGGATTTATAACAATAATGTTACATGATCCTGCAACACGATATCGTATCGGACTGGATCAAATATTCCGTTGAAATCGTAAAAGAATTTTGTTAACCTGTAGCAGCAGAGGGGGTGATGACCACATCGTTGCGACAAAAATTGATTGAAAAATCGTAAAGTCTCCGTTTGCTAAGCGGAGACTTATTTTTTTTTTTTGGTTAAATATGAGATTTCGCAGGAAGGCTCTATTTCCGTTTTGAGGACTAAATCAATTTTTTGTCGGAAAAGGGTGGTCTGTTCACCCCCTCTGCTGCTTATTACAATCCAGTCTTGTCAGAAAAACTTCTCGCTTTAAAGGAGCAAAACTTTCAGCTAAAGAAGTAAAATAGATTTAAGATTATATTCTTATCGCTATTTGTTTTATATGACATAATTGTTTCACATATCAGATGTTTTTGTATTTATTCTCAATTCTACAGAGTAAATACCTACGTTATGCAGCGCCACTATATTTGTAATACTATAGTCTGTTTCGAGATAGGTTTTTTGTTGTAACTGAACAGACAAATTGAGTTTAATTATACGCTGCATGCCTTGAACGTTTAATGTACATGGATAAATAATTCATGTGCGCGCATGCGCAACATATATGAATGTAGAAGTACTTAACCGTGTCATAGTATCACACGGTCTGGTTGTTTTAATTTTAGCTGACCGTGGGGTCCGTGTGGTGACCGTGGGGTCCGTGAGTGACCGTGGTGTGGTGCCATGTTGTAGTGAACGTGTGCTGACCGTGTGTGTGGGCTTGTCTATACTGACCGTGTGATGCCAGTGTGTGGTGCCTGTGTATGGTACATTGCGTATGCTGCCTTTGTATGCTACCATTTGCATTGCTAGTCACATGACTAGCCAAATATCGCGGCCGATATGCATACGACGTCACAGGTCAAATAGTCGCGTGATAACAACAAAACCGCGTTGTCGTGTAGCTTCAGCGTGATCAATCTGCCTCTTTCCAAGGCTTCGCGACCAACGTGTCTGTGTTGAATGTAAGGGCTTTCGAGTGATCCTTCAAACAAACAGGGGGGAGTGGACCATGCGTGGCGACTCCGCCACCATTGACTAGAGCGGGGTGGAACCGGATATATATCTTGGACGTCAAATGGATGCCACGATAGTTTTAAAATACGCGTTCCATATTATTGCTATTACCATCTGAGCAAATATTTCACATTTATGTATCGAGTTTCGTTATATGAACGATAAACTCATAATTTCACCTTTTCATACCCATACATACAAATCTAGCCACCCAACTGATGTTAATGCTACCATCCACGGAGTAGAGAGGTGCATTTCTGATGTGAAATCATGGATGACATGTAACAATGTAACAAGCTGCAGATGAATGATACTAAAACTGAGGCCATTCTGATTGCAGCACAAGGAATATCTCATTCACATGCTTTACCTTAAAGAATAAATATTAGCAGCACCAATATTAAATTCACACATTGAGTACGAACTATAAGTGTTACTCTAGAGATTATTCTCGCATTAAACTAACATGTCATGAACATATGCAAGGCTGCATTTATTGAGCTCAGACGCATTAGCGTTCTATTTCAGTTTATGCAACTAAAACAGTTGTGTTAGTAGTTTAAAGTACTTTAGTACTTGTTTACCAAAAGAGGAATTCAAGATCGATGCTATGTGAAAGACACGGCAACTATTTTTAAAATCCAGTCGTTGCCACAGACGAATGTCATTGGCCATTCAGAAGGGTCCTAACACGTCTTCTTCGCAAAAGGACAAAATATACAGTAAACACCGATAAGGAATAATACAAGATGTACGATAGTGAACTCGAAATGTTCATTGCAATATAATAGTTGTTTATTAAATATTAAAAATTGATATCATAGAGGAAACGTTATTTAGTGATGCAGGTGAGAACGTCTATACGCTTACAAAACGACTTCATTCCGGTCAGGTATCGATAAGGCTAGCTGGATAAAATTGATATAAAGTGCTCATTTGAAACATTTTGAGTGTAAGTCTCATTTATTTTATATTACAGTAATACTGGTCGTACGATTCGGTCTCTTGTTTCCTTTGATTAATCCATATTTATCTTAACTATATGGAACTTTTGAGTGCATTTATCAAGTTATTCAAACTTAAACTGATCAGATATATATCTTAACTGCGGTAAAATGAATACTCCTTTCAAATGAGATGTTTAGAAGTAGCTTCATGCATCTACAGATTCAGTCACTATTTTCATAATCTGCATTTTTCTTGGCTCGTACCTTTTCCCGTCAGTGATTTCGCGAAGTGATGCCAAACAAGAACGAAGGAAAGAAAAAATATATGAATGTTTACACACGTTCCAGTAAATGTAATTTCCATTTCGTTGAAACATTTCATTCTAGTGATTAAAAGGGACACAGTTCAGTAATTACAGTAAAGAAAACAAATCAAATTCATACATATAATAATGGTGTTATAGAGGTTATACAAATTATAAATTTAAACAGAAAGTTTAAGCACATTATACAATTTTATTTAGTGCATTGGTAGCAAGGCCATTAGGATACTATCAAACTCATAAATTCAATAACTTTATTTTATTGGTCTATTCATGTCACTATGAACAATACTGGCATGAAAAAACATCTATTAGAGAGTGATTATTGGTGTTAATGTGTGTTGAACTATTCGAAGAAAACTTCGGATCTATATAGTTTTTATTTTAAAAAAAGCGATGATTATTCATTCTCTTACAAATTTGTTGAAGTGTCTGTCCGACCTATTGCATGCTACATTTTTTACAGGTTATCAAATACATTACATCAGTTGATATGCAATTAGTGTTGTAACGTGAAGAAAATACCGATTTTGTAGTAGCCTTAGTGATAGAAGTACTTTATCGTATATTGGCACATTGAGAGCACCCAGTGTCTGTTAAACGTATTAACGTTTTGCAATGAACATACACGTATACTCAATGTTTCCATTTCAGAAACTTGCGATGCAAATTTGTGGTAGGGGGGCTTTAAGACCAAGCAGCGTGGCCGATTTTTGCAAGGTCCGAGGAGACCCAATTTCGAGCAAGGCTCACGTTTGGATTCCAGGCCAGCCTGACATAAATCGAAGAACTTCTGGCTAAGGACAATGTATATAACGAAGTCCACGGTTTTATCTGTCAAATATCGATATAATAAGTAACTAATTGGAAACAGATATATACATGTTTATTAGCGCAATAGGGAGAGAATAATAAACATAAATATTCTTTGACGGCTATCTTTGTATATGTGATGATGAGTATTTAGATTTATGTGTGTGTGTGTGTGAATATTATAAGCTTGCAATATATATATATATATATATATATATATATATATATATATATATATATATATATATATATATATATATATATATATATATATATATATATATATATATATATATATATATATATATATATATATATATATATAGTTCAATTTATTTGTTGGCACGAATATATAAAATCCTTAGTGAAGTTGTCATGATTTTTCTAAAAATTCATCAAACGTAGAAATCTTGCTTTCAAACCATACCCAGGATCAATCAGACTTTTTTCCAAAAGTTGAATTGTTTCAACTTGACAGAAAATAAGATCTTTCTGAGGCAAAAGTTTACTTAACCAAACAAGACATCAGAAAATGCTGCTCCATTATTTGGTAGAAAAGAATGTTTTTGATAAAATTGCTTTGGTTTTCATCAGTAAGTCTGATCTAAAAGTAAACGACAAACTTAAAATACAAGATGGGATTGTGTAGTTAACGCAGCTCAAATTTCAGAAGAAAGTGAAAGAATAAAAACAAATACAAATTTCAAGCGGAAGAAAAAGCAAACTAAACACTAAATGCAGTTACAAGGAAAACAAATTTAATTACAAGAAAAACAGATGAAGTTATACTTAGAGAAAGAGTTGTGAGAGAGACATGACAGAAAGAAATATAAACAAATGCAAGTGAAAGAAAGAGATGAAATATCAAATTAAAATAAGAGAAAAAAACTCTGGCAAGTGAAAGGCACATTCATACCTCAAATCCAAATTTATGTTTTGAGCTTGCAAAAACAATATTAGGTTAGTGCCCATTTTCAGAGAAAGAGAAGTTATATTTTACGGAATTTGAAAACGGACTCAATTATTACAATGTGTAATTACTGGTAAAGTTAGTGATATTTTAAATTTATGTCAGTTCACCAAAATGATGGCTATGATGCGATTCAGGGATGCATTGTATGGAGTTATGCGTTAGTCCCTGAAGCACATCAGCAACAAATTCAGACACTATAAAACGAAGTATTTGAGATTTGACATGCCCATCATAATTCAAACTGGCACAACTAAACCTCAAGCTTCTGATAAGCTTGATTATAGATCTTTGTCTTTTCCTACGTGTACCTTTTGCAAGAAGGAAGGACCTGCTGTTTGTTATTACTACAACGTGAAAAATGGGCATCAGAATCAAGACAGACCTACTCCAAATGCTAACTGAGGCTAATTTATGCCGCCGTTAGACGTTCTGACATAGACGCGTAATCACGAATGCAACCGTTGCCAGTCACACTAGTTACTATTTGTTTATATGCAGCAAAACTCCAGACTGGTGTAAATATACTGATTGCTGCAATCTATATTCATGCAACATCATCCAACGGTTGCTGCTGCACCAATCACGCACATATAATGATTGATCACACAAAGCGTTGTATTTTAATGCATCTTTCCTGACTACTTCGTCCGTTGTAAGTGCATATGATTATTTTCTCAGGTCGGTAACAGTTAGTATGTCCCATGGTTATTCTATTAAAAACGTGATGCCGTCGTTGCAACATATACGTATTACTTTTACTGATACAGCGGTCATACAATTGTATGAAGTCTCTGATGAATATTTAGGTTTATGGTGATTGTACGTGTTCGGTGAATAGCACCACAGCCGTGATAATCACAGTACTGTCTACAACTTATACAATCCTTCTCGTCTTCGAACAAAGACTGTTTAACAAAAAAGTGTGTTATTAAGTAACATTCGAGAGAATGTTTGGGAGGGACATGAGAACATTTAAGTGTTTACCGATATTTTTCCTGTACTGACTAAAATGATCATATCGAATAGTGTCCTTGACATTCTGTTTCTATATTTCAACCAGTGATTATTTAACTTGTTCCACCGATCGACTGTTTACACTGACTGACATCAGTCATCAATTGTTTCCTTTTTGAGGAAAACAAGAGATAGTTTTCAGATGTTTACGTATATTCAGATGTATCAATAATGTCTTCTCTTTTCTACAAAATTCCAGTGTAGCAAAATAGTATGCAATATTATAGCCAACGTTTTAACAAGAAACTGATCGACCCCATTTCTGAAACTTCATATTTATAAGCAGGAAACATTCCCGGAAGTACAGAAGGAAGTGCAAATACTATTGATCAAATGATAAAGTTGAATTACTTATACAATTACATAATAGTTGTGTTGGGTGGTTCAATGTATATGTGAGTATGTAACTATGTATCATTTATCCGGAAGTAGTTTTTATCCAATCGGCAATATCTCTTATGCCCCACTTTATTTTCAATTGATTAGCTAATCTGATCTTGCAATGAGACATACAGATAGAATGCAGAATATGTTTGAAAAAGTGACAATTATTAATAAACTGTCCGCCATTCAAATATATGTTTGAATGCATACAATATTAACTTGCTGATCTTTAATGGTGATATCTTAGATAGGAGAAACACGCCATTTTCATCCTCAATGTATTTTGAGGTTGTTTGACATACACGTATATATTAATATCACAGATATAACAGAAAAAGGTCTATCTGATTTATATGAGATAATACGTTATAATACTAACTAATAATGATTTATGGCACACATCGCTAAACTCAAAGCATTGACTTATACTACATCACTATATAGACACTATTATGAAGACTTCAGGTCACACTAATGATTATCATTTCCACCCCTTTCTACGGTAGAAAACGTTTTTTTTTTCCCCCGCCATTATGCGAACAATAACATGCGCAATTATATAATAGAAGCATGCTAAAGACAAGAAGCATGCTAAATGATGCGTGCCAAATAACTGAAAACGTATAATCTTCGACTGGTAAATAAAAGCAAAATGTGTTAATTGGAAATTGATCTGGATAATTAAATTTGATATTACATACATACATATACATGCATATATACATACGTACGTACGTACGTACATACGTACGTAGGTACGTACGTACGTACGTACGTACGTACGTACGTATGTATGTATGTATGTATGTATGTATGTATGTATGTATGTATGTATGTATGTATGTATGTATGTATGTATGTATGTATGTATGTATGTATGTATGTATGTATGTATGTATGTATGTATGATTGTTTCTTTGTTTGTTTGTTTACCTCAACGCCATTGTGCAGCAAAAGATAGGCTATACATGGCGGCCAGTATTAATGGTGGACGAAGAACCCGGAAACCCCCGGAAAGAACCACCGACCAACGAGAAGCTACCGACAAGCTTTCTCACATACCCACATTGACCGAATCTGTGACTCGAACCCACGCAGACAGAGGTGAGATGGTAGTGATCCGTAACGGACAGCGCTGTAGACCACTCGGCAACTCGGGGTCCCTATGTATGTATGTATGTATGTATGTATGTATGTATGTATGTATGTATGTATGTATGTATGTATGTATGTATGTATGTATGTATGTATGTATGTATGTATGTATGTATGTATGAGTAATAAAGACGTATCTCAATGATGCAGGTGACCTTCCAATCGTCTCTTCCTTCATGTCTCTCTTCTACCGTTACATGCACACACAGCATACGTTTTCAACAATCATAATAATAGTTCCATATCATTATTTAAGGATTCGTATTCGGAAAGGCAGCATGTTATTATAGTCAACACTAAACAGACGTATTTTCAGTAAATAAACTGTAACTCATAATAACTTTACAATCTCACAAAGGTTTCTAATTTCTTCATCTGATAGACATATGTGGAACAAACACAAATATACACTAAGCAGATTGGAAAGAGATATCCTTGTATCGCACCTAAGGATAAGTGATCAAACGAAATAGTATTATATTTTGAGAAAGAATAGTATTATTATCGGCTAAGTGAAGTGTAACAAGTCCTCCGATGAAATACGAATCGGGGTATGTGGGTTGTTGCATAGCTTTGCCTGCGTGCATGTCCCAGCATGCAATCTCGACTGCCTAAAACTCCTTAAATAACATCGACGGAACCAATCTGTCGATACAGGTATTCGTGTGAAGAGGAAGCACAGTATTAAAACGTGAATCACACCTAATAAATATTATATTAGTGTCCTTAGGGTCGGCTTGATGAATGATATACCTAGACTGTTTACTTGTACACTTCATACAAATATCCTATACATCAATCTAAAGTGTAGTATTTCATGTATGAATATGACATACCAAATTTTAAACACATCGATTGCATCTTTTCTAAATTAAAAGAATGCAATGGAATATGTTTGAAACAAACTAAATTATTTTGATGTAAAATCCAGTTTTCAAAGTGGCCTATTTGTTTAGAAAGATAAACTGTACACTGTTACACGTAACTGTGTAAGTGTATGATATTATACTTAATATTCATTTACAAACTTTACAATTCTCAGGTGTTTGATTGTCAGTGTACTTTGTGTCCCTTATCTAAGAGTCTGTTTGGTTTGATATTTAAGGAACTACGTTACTAATTCTAGTGGCTGTTGTCTAACATTTTCCATGTGTCTCAAAGTGATTACTTAGTTAAAACTACATAACTGTCTTATTAACTTACGTTAGTATTAATATGATTTCGTACTTAATAGTAGTGTTGTAAGTTTCTAGGTCGTATATCAAACGAAAGAAACAAAACGTGACAAATAAATATATCATGAGCTGCAAATAGTGTTGGAAGCATACGGTACATAAGGTATAATTGGCACGTGACTTAGTTTAATTGTTTGTTTCCTTGTCTTAGATGTAAACTCTTTGTCATGATGGGAACGTCAACAACTTTCCTGAAAATAATATTTCTGCATATTTTATTTACCATACATGGATTCGATTAAGATTTCGACTCGAACACATTTTCCACAAATTTTCTGAACGCCGAAAGTACAAAATATGCGGTAGATGCCAAATGAACTGTAGTTACCATATAAAAACAGACACACTGAAAGCAGACAGAAAACGCAGACGACGTACCCATGTCTGAGAAATTACTTATCCCGGTTTAAAAAGATAGGAAACAGATTATCAGACCAAAGTGAATCATCATCATTTTAAAACTTTCTCCAAAATATTGACCATCAACAATTGGTTTGTTGCTGAAATGTAAGATGAAAAGGACATGGTGATATCGCTAATCTTATTTTTCATTTTAAGTATGGATCACCGCCATTTATAACGAAACTTAGAAGAAGTTCATTATAGTATAACAAGTTTTAACGTTTGTGTGACGAACTTGCTCACTCGCCATTCTAAATCTTATATTGAGGTTATATTGAAATTTGAAAAGCTTAGCACTTATTGAATGTATGTATGTATGTATGTATGTATGTATGTATGTATGTATGTATGTATGTATGTATGTATGTATGTATGTATGTATGTATGTATGTATGTATGTATGTATGTATGTATGTATGTATGTATGTATGTATGTATGTATGTATGTATGTATGTATGTATGTATGTATGTATGTATGTATGTATGTATGTATGTATGTATGTATGTATGTATGTATTCATGCGTGCATGTATGTATGTATGTATGTATGTATGTATGTATGTATGTATGTATGTATGTATGTATGTATGTATGTATGTATGTATGTATGTATGTATGTATGTATGTATGTATGTATGTATGTATGTATGTATGTATGTATGTATGTATGTATGTATGTATGTATGTATGCACGTAAGTCGTTATTTTATAGTACAGAGGTTTACTCTGGAACGTTTTGTATGTATGTATGTATGTATGTATGTATGTATGTATGTATGTATTCATGCATGCATGCATGTATGTATGTATGTATGTATGTATGTATGTATGTATGTATGTATGTATGTATGTATGTATGTATGTATGTATGTATGTATGTATGTATGTATGTATGTATGTATGTATGTATGTATGTATGTATGTATGTATGTATGTATGTATGTATGTATGTATGTATGTATTCATGTATGCATGCATGTATGTATGTATGTATGTATGTATGTATGTATGTATGTATGTATGTATGTATGTATGTATGTATGTATGTATGTATGTATGTATGTATGTATGTATGTATGTATGTATGTATGTATGTATTGTTACGGCTATTGGATTTAATTTATTTATTTTTTTTAATTGTTAAATCCAAATTTATCATTTAGGGTTTAATATCCATTAATTGGGAAATTATTCTAGAAAGTTTAGGCTGACCATCCTTTAATTGTAAACAAGTTTTTGACCTTGGCTTGTTGACCCAATTCCTGACCTTGCTTTGGACATTGTCAACAAGTCTCTAACACTATTGGTTAATTTCAAGGACAACTTTTTATTTTTAGTAATTAGTGGCTTATTTTCTTCTGGATCATTCTATTATTACGTGACTAGGTGAAGGTAGACTCTTCCTCTGACCTTCTATCAATTTCTAGAAAAGCGCGTGATCACTTGTTTACTTCAGAAGAACAGTTATATATAGCTGTATTTTGGAAGCTAACATTAGTAGATGTTTGGGCTTTATTATTATTAAGTTGTGTATTTCATGTTTGAGTGTTAATATTATTTTGTTCTGGACTTTGTGTCAATTCATTGAAGAAAGAAGAATTATCTGAAAAAGGACATATGTTTCATAATTTCATCTGGATGATATTAAAACAAGAACTGCATCACGTGACATTGTCAGCCATTTTGGATTACATCGTCAAGATTCGAACCTGGAACTATTAGAACATTTATTTATCAGGACTCTTACAATTCCATTATTGGATTATTTTTGTGAATTCTATTATTGGATTAATGTTGGATTTGATTCTCTAAAACTGTAAGTTTATTTATTTTATGAAAATAATTGTACTAAATAAATCATTGTTAAAGTTATACAAGCTTGTTAGTTTTCACTCTTTCTGTGTTGCTGCTTATTCGAGCCTAAGC